>JAUUTY010000705.1:0-251369 GCA_030979885.1 Lolium multiflorum
ATAAGCTGTCATCCCCATGGGAGGGTCCCTTCATCGTGAGCAAGGCAGTAGGCAATGATTCCTACTATCTCATAGATGCCCAAGAGGCTAAGAAAAACAAGTCGAACAAGACTGACGAGGAGACTAAACGTCCCTGGAATGTCAACTTGCTTCGCCCATTTTACACTTGAGAGAAGGAATGTATGTATCCCTTGTACCCCTTTTGTAAGCTATGAAAAAGCATGCTTGTGAGCGCGGTTTCAACAAGTTTTACCCGCGTACTCTATTGCTTTCGCCGATTGGCTTGCACTCTCACGCGGCCGGCTTAGTAACGTGATCCGGTTTCCGACAGCCGGCTTCCGACCAGCTACAGACCGCAACCCGGCTGTCCGGCTGGCGGGAGTAAGGCCTAGGGAGCCGGCACGCGAAAAACGACTAAGGAAAGAGTAAAAGCGAGTTGACTTGCAACTTTTCATAAAAGTGCCGGATTGCCGAATTCAGCTCATTCGGCTGAAATACTATCGGCCTCACCCAGCGGCACGCTCTTGATCCGGCGACGGACCGCAAGTCGGACGTATGATCGGCAAGAGCAAAGCCAAAGAGTGGGGCGGATGGGAAAAAGCGAACGAACGGAGGGAAAACAAGTCGGCGCACAAATGATTAACAAACACACTAAAGTGTGACTTCATAATAAAAGGATAATAATATTGTCTTACATACGCATGACATTAGGGATTTAACATCTTGTCTTGGCAAAAGCAAGTTACATAAACGAGTAAATCTCAGCGCCGGGTGGAGGAGGACCAGCGGGAGCATCTGCGAGCCGGCCGGCCCGGTCCGCCTCTTGCACATCGGCGCGTCCGCCATCTCCTCCTCTTCTTCTTCCTCCTCCTCCTGCGGGCGGATTCGGATCTTCGATGAAAGATGCCCTTGTCGGCAGAAGTCGGCAATGGCAAAGCACGAAAGTGGCCCGGGCGGTCTTGGTCTCCCGCGCGAGGATTGTCTCCCGATCGGCCCGCAGTTCTCCAGCTGGTCGGCGCGGCTGACTGCGTCGTACCGGGGAAACTGGATAACGCCATCGGCTGACACGCGCAGCCAAGATCCCCTTCCGATCGAGGAAGCGGTCGGACGCCGGACTCGGGCTCTTGATGAGTTGGCGAGCCTCGCTGACTCAGCGTCTGCATGGGCCGAGCACTTGAATAGCTCCTCCCCGCTGCCTTCCTGAGCTGTGGCCAGCATAGTTGGCAAACCAACCAGAGAGGCCATGGACGCCAAGTCGTGTCCATGGAGAAGTGCGCGAGCTCTCCCTCGCCGGTGGCAGCAGCCAGGCCTCCCACTCCTGGCCCAGCTTCTGGCGTACACTCCTGTGCCTCAATGAAAGCATGCAAAGAAGAAGTGTTAAAATCTGAAGTCCGGTGACAACAGCCACGAGGTCCCTCTTGCATTTGTATCAGCCTGGCGGGAAAGAACAGAAAATGCAAATTTTCGAAGTTTAAAAGAAAAGGCGCGACAGCAGCGAAGAGAAACGCCTTTGCCCCATCCACGAAGATGGAGATATTGAAGTTTAAAAAGAGAAGACTGAAACGACCAGTGAAGAGAAGCTTCCACTTTGCCCAGCGAAGATGGAGCAGAATATTCAAGTTATTTCAGCGCCCAGGCACCTGTAACCAGTGCCCGACGGCCAAAGCAGCAAGAAGATGGAAAGAAAAGAAGCAGGACTTACCCGCCATGCGCGGTCCAAGCGAGTTAATCTCATCACCCAACATTTGGCGGTGACCGTCGGCTCGTTGACTTGGAGGTCACCTCGTCGCGAGGCTTCGAGGCGCTCTTGGTCCATCCTCCCAGCACTTGCCCAAGGGATTGTCCACCTTCTCCTGCTCAACCCGTTTGACGAGAGTTGAGCTTGGTGATGTGGTTAACCTAAGCCCAGGCTGCCATGCCAGCCTGGTCTCCTCGCCTTGGCTGGCTGCGGCTGGACACGTCTCTAGTCTCAGGCTGCATTGGGTGGCTACAGAAGATGCTCCTCAGCTGGACCGACCCAAAGCAGCAGAGCAGGCAGAGAGCAGTCAGGTGGCTAAACAAAAGAAGAAGGAACAAGTGAAAGCTCTTACCTTGGCTGATCGTCTCAAGCATATCCTTCTCAATTTCCTGTTTCTTGCACTACTTTTATTACAATACTTGACTGTTTTATACATACTTTACAGACATTATTATACATTTCCGGCAGTAACCTATTAACAAGATGCCGAAGTGCCGGGTTGCTGTTTTCTGCTGTTTTTGGTTTAAATCCTAGTAAGGAAATATTCTCGGGGTGGACGAAATCAACGCCCGAGGCCTGTGCACGAGCTTCGAGGAAGACCCCGAAGGGAAGCGAAGTGGGGCCACGGCGACGACACAGCTAGAGCGGCGCGGCCCAGTCTTTGGCGCGCGGCCCCTATTGTGTCGCCACCTCGTGTGGCCCCCTAACCCTACCCTTCCGCCTACTTAAAGCCTCCCTCGCGAAACCCCCTGTACAGAGAGCCACGATACGGAAAACCTTCCGGAGACGCCGCCGTCGCGAATCCATCTCGGGGGATTCACGAGATCGCCTCCGGCACCCTGCCGGAGGGGAAATCATCACGGAGGGGCTCTACATCATCATGCCCGCCTCCGGATTGATGCGTGAGTAGTTCATCCTTGGACTATGGGTCCATAACGAGTAGCTAGATGGTTGTCTTCTCCGCTTGTGCTTTCATTGTTATAGATCTTGTGAGCTGCCTAACATGATCAAGATCATCTATTTGTAATGCTACATGTTGTGTTTAGGGATCCGATGAATATAGAATATTATGTTAATTTGATTATCAATCTATCATATATGTGTTGTTTATGTTCTTGCATGCTCTCCGTTGCTAGTAGAGGCTACGGCCAAGTTGATACTTGTAACTCCAAGAGGGAGTAATTATGCTCGATAGTGGGTTCTTGCCTCCATTGAATCCTGGGACAGTGAGAGAAAGTTCTAAGGTTGTGGATGCATGTTGTTGCTACTAGGGATAAAACATTGATGCTGTATAAGGATATTTGTGTTGATTGCATTACGCACCATACTTAATGCAATTATCTTGTTGTTTACAACTTAATAGGAAGAGTTGGATGATAACTGTGAAGGTGGATTATTAGGCATGAATGCATCTTTGGATAGCGGTCTATGTACTTTGTCATAATGCCATTAAATCTCATAGTAATCATCGTTGATATGTATTGAATCTTTATTTGTCAATTGCTCACCATAATTTGTTCACCCAGCATGTTAGTTATCTTATTGGAGAGACACCTCTAGTGACTGTGGACCCGGTCCATTCTTTTACATCTAGATACATTCTTTGTTTTCTGAGTTCTTTGCAAACAAACACCATCTTCCTTCCACTCGATACGTTTAATCCTTTGTTTTCAGCATGCCGGTGAGATTGACAACCTCACTGTTACGTTGGGACAAAGTACTTTGATTGTGTTGTACAGGTTCCACGTTGGCGCCGGTTTCACCGGTGTTGCGCCGCACTACACTCCTCCACCAACAACCTTCACGTGCTTCTTGGCTCCTACTGGTTCGATAACCTTGGTTTCTTACTGAGGAAACTTGCTTCTATACGCATCATACCTTCCACTTGGGGTTCCCAACGGACGTGTGCATCTACGCGTATCAAGCTAAATTTGGCGCGTTGCCGGGGAACTGAAGAAAAGCTACACCACAAAGATTTCTAACTCCCCGTCAACTACACACGGCTAAATTTGGCGCCGTTAGGGGAGATCAAGACACGCTGCAAGGAGAGTCTCCACTTCCAATCTCTTTACTTTGTTTTTGTCTTGCTTTATTTTATTTACTACTTTGTTTGCTGCACTTAAACAAAACACAAAAAAATTAGTTGCTAGCTTTTACTTTACTTGTCTTGTTCTCTATATCAAAAACACAAAAAAATTAGTTACTTGCACTTAGTTTACTTTTGTTATCATGTCTAGTTCCGTACCTGTTACTTCTTCACCTGAAGAATTAGTCTTTACTTTTAAACAAGGGGATGAGGAGAGTTTTAAAGATGCTTGGTCTAGAATTTTTGATGCTTATCGTAAAGTTGAACCTCAAATGACTCTAAGTTTGCTCCTTAGTAATTTTTATTTTGGGCTTATGATTCGCTATAGATATGCCTTAGATGCTATAGTGGGAGGAGATTTCCTTCATTGCAACGGTGATCAAGCTTTTAATGCCATAAAAAAAATTGGTTGCATCACATAGTTCGGCTAATAACTTTGATTCAGCTCTTATTAGCATTTATAATAGATTAAACACTCTTGAGACAAATGCATCTTACTTGAAGGAAAGTTGTGGTTATGTTCGAAACCGTCTTGATGAAGTTTTAGTGAACTCTGAACCCTCAATGTGGAATCCTACTATCAAAGTTACTATTGGTGGTGAAACTTTTCATGCCCGTTGTGATATTATGTCTGAATTTTGTCTTATGCCTAAGAGTATTTATGAATCTTTGACACTTTGGGGACTTGTTGAAGGGGGAGAAGGAATAACTCTTATTGATAACTCCGTTATAATACCTAAGGGAATAGCCGAGGGTGTGCACACAACCATTCTTGGAAGAACGGTATCCACTGATTATCTTGTTATTGAATGTGTAGGAACAGGACAAATCACACTTGGAAGATCCCTGCTGAAACTATTGGGAGCAATCATAAATACGGGAGAAGGCACCCTAAAAATCCCACTAGGAGGCCGACATGTATTCCCTAAACCAAAGAGTAAGAAAAAGAACAAGAAGGGTAAGCGTAAGGCCCGAGGTAATGTTGATGCTCCATCTCTTGATGTTACTTGATTTGCACTTTCTGCGCCTAGCTGAAAGGCGTTAAAGAAAAGCACTTCTTGGGAGATAACCCATGTTTTATTTTATTTACTGTATTGTTGAGTCTTGGAAGTTGTTTACTACTGTAGCAACCTCTCCTTATCATGTTTTTGTGCCAAGTAAAGTTTCTATGCTAAAGTTGATGCTATATTTGGGATCGCTGCGCAGAAACAGCATTGCTGTCTATCACGAATTCTCGCAGAAGTCTCTGTAAAAAAATCGAAAAATCTGCAAATTTACGAGCATGATCCTCAGATATGTACGCAACTTTCATTAGTTTTGAGTTTTTCCATTTGAGCAAGTTAAGTGCCCCTTCCAGATGCATCTTTACGGACTGTTCTGTTTGACAGATTCTGTCTTTTATTTCGCATTGCCGCTTTTGCTATGTTGAATGAGTTTCTTTGTTCCATTAACTTTCAGAAGCTTTGTGCAATGTCCAGAAGTGTTAAGAATGATTGTGTCACCTCTGAATGTGTGAATTTTTGGTTATGCACTAACCCTCTAATGAGTTTGCTTGAAGTTTGTGTGAAGGAAGTTTTCAAGGGTCAAGAGAAGAGGATGATATACTATGATCAAGAAGAGTGAGAGGTCTAAGCTTGGGGATGCCCGGTGGTTCATCCCTGCATATTTTAAGAAGACTCAAGCATCTAAGCTTGGGGATGCCCAAGGCATCCCTTCTTCATCGACAACATTATCAGGTCACTTCTAGTGAAACTATATTTTTATTCCGTCACATTCTTATGTTCTTTACTTGGAGCGTCGGTTTGTTTTTATTTTTGTTTTGTTTTGAATAAAGTTGGATCTCACCATTCTTATATTGGAGATATTACGCTCCGCTTTTTCATATGGAACACTTGTGTTCTTAATTTGCTTTAATGTTCATGGCGAAGGCTGAAATTGCTTCGTTAAATTGCTATTTGGTTGGAATCGGAAAATGCTGCATATGGTTTGGCAACTTGGCAATTGTTTGATCTCTCATAGATCATGTTTAAGCTCTTGCATCATGTAGTTTAATCTATTAATGAAGAACTACTGTAGAGCTTGTTTAATTTGGTTTGCATGATTGATCTCTCTAAGTCTAGATATTTTCGGGTAAAGTGTTTGAACAACAAGGAAGACAGTGTAGAGCCTTATAATGCTTGCAATATGTTCTTGTGTGAGTTTTGTGTACCTGTTCATACTTGTGTTTGCTTCAAACAACCTTGCTAGCCCAAACCTTGTACTGAGAGGAAATGCTTCTCGTGCATCCAAACACCTTGAGCCAAACTCCATGCCATTTGTGTCCACCATATCTACCTACTATGTGGTATTTTTCTGCCATTCCAAAGTAAATTACTTGAGTGCTACCTTTAAAATTTCATTCCTCTACCTTTACAATATATAGCTCATGGGACAAATAGCTTAAAAACTATTGTGGTGATGAATATGTAGTTATGTGTCTTAATTCTTATAAGTTGCTTGTTGAGCGGTAACCATGTTTTCTGGGGACGCCATCAACTTTATCTTTGTTGGATATCATGTGAGATGCTATGCATGTTTGTCTTGTCTGAAGTAAGTGGACTTCACGATCAAATGGTTTGAGTATGCATATGTTAGAGAAGAACATTGGGCCGCTAACTAAAGCCATGTATCATGGTGGAAGTTTCAGTTTGGACATACAACCTCAATCTCTTATGAGAATATTAACTATTGTTGAATGCTTAAGCATTAAAAGAGGAGTCCATTATCTGTTGTCTATGTTGTCCCGGTATGGATGTCTAAGTTGAGAATAATCAAAAGCGAGAAATCCAATGCGTGCTTTCTCCTTAGACACTTGTACAGGTGGCATAGAGGTACCCCTTTGTGACACTTGGTTGAAACATATGTTATGCGATGAGAATCCGTGTTTCCGAGCTAAGTAGGACAAGGTGCGAGCACTATTAGTACTCTATGCATGAGACATGCAACTTGTAGGAAGTATTATGCATAGCACATATGAATTATTACTACCGTTGACAAAATTGTTTCTATGTTTTCAAAATAAAAGCTCTAGCACAAAAATAGTAATCCATGCTTCCCTCTGCGAAGGGCCATTCTTTTACTTTATGTTGAGTCAGTTTACCTACTTCTTTCTATCTTATAAGCAAACACTTGTGTTAACTGTGTGCATTGATTCTTACATGTTTACTTATTGCACATGTTATATTACTCTATGTTGACAAATATCCATGAGATATACATGTTACAAGTTGAAAGCAATTGCTGAAACTTAATCATCCTTTGTGTTGCTTCAATGCATTCTACTTTGAATTTATTGCTTATGAGTTAGCTCTTATGCAACTCTTATTAATACTTGTCTTGAAAGTACTATTCATGAAAAGTTTTGCTATATGATTCATTTGCTTAGTCATTATCTTTGTTAGCAATATTTTGTTCAGATCACTCCATTCATCTCATATGCTTTACAATAATGTTGATCAAGATTATGTTGGTAGCATGTCACTTAAGAAATTATTTGTGTTATCGTTTACCTACTCGAGGGACGAGTAGGAACTAAGCTTGGGGATGCTTGATACGTCTCAAACGTATCTATAATTCTTATGTTCCATGCTACTTTTATTACAATACTTGAATGTTTTATACATACTTTATAGCATTATTATACATTTTCCGGCACTAACCTATTAACAAGATGCCTGTTTTCTGCTGTTTTTGGTTTTAGAAATCCTAGTAAGGAAATATTCTCGGAATTGGACGAAATCAACGCCCAGGGGCCTATTTTTACATGAAGCTTCCAGAAGACCGAAAGGGAGACGAAGTGGGGCCACGAGGCGACGACACGCTAGGCGGCGCGGCCCAGGTGCTGGCCGCGCGGCCTGTTGTGTCGCCACCTCGTGTGGCCCACGACCTACCCTTCCGCCTACTTAAAGCCTCCATCGCGAAACCCCCTGTACCGTGAGCCACGATACGGAAAACCTTCCAAAGACGCCGCCGTCGCGAATCCCATCTCGGGGGATTCAGGAGATCGCCTCCGGCACCCTGCCGGAGAGGGGAATCATCACCGGAGGGCTCTACATCATCATGCCCGCCTCCGGATTGATGCGTGAGTAGTTCATCCTTGGACTATGGGTCCATAGCAGTAGCTAGATGGTTGTCTTCTCCGCTTGTGCTTTCATTGTTATAGATCTTGTGAGCTGCCTAACATGATCAAGATCATCTATTTGTAATGCTACATGTTGTGTTTGGCGAGATCCGATGAATATAGAATATTATGTTAAGTTGATTATTAATCTATCATATATGTGTTGTTTATGTTCTTGCATGCTCTCCGTTGCTAGTAGAGGCTGTGGCCAAGTTGATACTTGTAACTCCAAGAGGGAGTAATTGTAGGATAACGTTGCATAGAAAACAAAAATTTTCCTACCGCGAACACGCAATCCAAGCCAAGATGCAATCTAGAAGACGGTAGCAACGAGGGGATATCGAGTCTCACCCTTGAAGAGATTCCAAAGCCTACAAGATGAGGCTCTTGTTGCTGCGGTAGACGTTCACTTGCCGCTTGCAAGCGCGTAGAAGATCTTGATCACGATCGCCGGCGCCACGAGCGGGCAGCACCTCCGTACTCGGTCACACGTTCGGTTGTTGATGAAGACGACGTCCACCTCCCCGTTCCGGCGGGCAGCGGAAGTAGTTAGCTCTTGAATCCGACAGCACGACGGCGTGGTGTCGGTGGTGATGGAGAAATCCGGCGGAGCTTCGCTTAAGCGTGCGGGATGTGGTGGAGGAGAGATACCGCTAGGGTTTGGGGAGAGAGGGGGAGGCTAGGGCGCCGGCCAAGGGCAGCCCTAGGTGGTGCGGCCAAGAGTGGGCAGCCCCTCCCTCTCCTCCTCATTATATAGGTGGAAATCCCCAAGTGTTGGTATCCAAGTCTTCGAATAAGACCCCAACAATGAAACCTCCCATATGTAGGGAAACCTACCCAAGGTGGGAATCCCACTTGGGGTGGGATTCCCCTTCCATGAGGGGGGTTGGCCGGCCACCCTAGGGGAGTCCACCTTGGACTCCTCCCCTTTAGGGTTGGCTGGTCATGCAAGGTGGAGTCCCTCCGGGACTCTACTTTCCATGGTGATTTCTTCCGGACTTTTCTAGAACCTTCTAGAACATAAATGCACCGGATCATTTCCAAACTTGGAATATGACTTCCTATATATGAATCTTATTCTCCGGACCATTCCGGAACTCCTCGTGATGTCCGGGATCTCATCCGGGACTCCGAACAAATATTCGAACTCCATTCCATATTCAAGTTCTACCATTTCAACATCCAACTTTAAGTGTGTCACCCTACGGTTCGTGAACTATGCGGACATGGTTGAGTACTCACTCCGACCAATAACCAATAGCGGGATCTGGAGATCCATAATGGCTCCCACATATTCAACGATGACTTTAGTGATCGAATGAACCATTCACATACAATACCAATTCCCTTTGTCTCGCGATATTTTACTTGTCCGAGGTTTGATCTTCGGTATCACTCTATACTTTGTTCAACCTCGTCTCCTGACAAGTACTCTTTACTCGTACCGTGGTATGTGGTCTCTTATGAACTTATTCATATGCTTGCAAGACATTAGACGACATTCCACCGAGAGGGCCCAGAGTATATCTATCCGTCATCGGGATGGACAAATCCCACTTGTTGATCCATATGCCTCAACTCATACTTTCCGGATACTTAATCCCACCTTTATAGCCACCCATTTACGCAGTGGTGTTTGGTGTAATCAAAGTACCTTTCCGGTATAAGTGATTTATATGATCTCATGGTCATAAGGACTAGGTAACTATGTATCGAAAGCTTATAGCAAATAACTTAATGACGAGATCTTATGCTACGCTTAATTGGGTGTATCCATTATATCATTCATACAATGATATAACCTTGTTATTAATAACATCCAATGTTCATGATTATGAAACTAATCATCCATTAATCAACAAGCTAGTTTAAGAGGCATACTAGGGACTTCTTTGTTGTCTACATATCACACATGTACTAATGTTTCGGTTAATACAATTATAGCATGATATATAAACATTTATCATAAACATAAAGATATAAATAATAACCACTTTATTATTGCCTCTAGGGCATATCTCCTTCAGTCTCCCACTTGCACTAGAGTCAATAATCTAGTTTACATTTGTAAAGATATAACACCTTGGCCTTCTGGTGCTTTATCATGTATTGCTCACGGGAGAGGTTTTAGTCAACGGATCTGACACGCTCAGAAACGTATGTATTTTGTAATTCATTTGTGTCTCAACGCATCACTCATTTCCAAATGAGTCGGTATTAAATATGTTTGGTCTTCTGGTGGAACCTTAATTCCGCGGTCTGAAATATGTCACTAATATTGTCACACACAATATAGCTTCAAAGTTCTGACTCTATCGGAACTACACCAAGTTCTCAAAGAACCTCTTGACTTAACATCCTTTGTCATTGTCAAAACAATGACATACTCTGCCTTCTTTTGTAGAATCCGTCACAATATTTAGAACTCTTCTAAATCTAGCATAGACAACTTCTAGCTCATTGTGCTACCTTTTAAACAACACTTAGTCTAATTTGAGATTGAAATTATATTTTATATGTGACAAAACCAATATCGGTGTAACACCTTACAGCGATTTGTTTGTCATTTCCTCATACAAAACTATATATATATATCCTTAGTTCTTCTAAAGTACTCAAGGATATTCTTACTGTCGTCCAATGATCATCATATGAATCATTCTGGTATATGCTCATAACACTTTATAGCACATGACATCTGATTGTGTACATATTATTCGTGATCTATAATCACTCATGTGTTTTTACTCATTGAGTGTCAGATACATTCAAGTCTTGTTAAAACTTAACATGACAAGAACATTTTCTTAATATTTATATATTGAACTACTTCAATATCCATTCTATGTACTTTGACTTAAACTTATTATGTGTTTCAATCTATCTTCATAGATCTTGACACTAAATATGTTTCAGTCCATATCCTTTCATTGAAATTAATTTCTCAATGAAACCTTTTAATCAAGTATATAATTACATCATTTATAACCAACTATATGTCACCTACATAAAGTATTATAAATATGTCTTAGCGCTCCCACTTAATTTCTTGCAAATACAAGCCTCTTCATCGTCTCTTGATGAAATCAAAAACTCTTTGACTATTTCATCTGGTGAAGATTCCAACTCCGTGATACTCACTTCATCCAATTGAAGTTTGTATACCTATCTAGTATTCTACGGACAGGCAAAACTCTTGGTTGTATTTTGTATACACCTTTAATACATACTTCTGATAAGTAATGTATTTTGCCATCCTACTAGCATATCTCATAAAAGAAATATGTAGTGATTACTAGAATAAACCATATAGACTATAAGCATTGCTACGGAAGATCTAATCTTATTGTAGTCAACTCTTTGAACTTTGTCGTAAACAATTTTTCGACAAGTCGAGCTTCTTTAAGGATATTTCATCCAAGTCTATAGATCCATTTACTTTCAAAAAGTATTCATCTATTATGGATTTCATGGCGCATGGCCATTTTAACGGAGTCAGGGCCCATCATAACTTCTTTGTTTGTAGTTGGTTTATCATTATTCAAAATCAATCCTTTGTTCACAAATCATTTATTTGATCACAAAGTAAACCATACCTACAAGGTTCAATATGTACTTCGATCTCCATGGCAAAACACTTTGTAGTCATGGGAGCCATGATCGTCGTGGCCGCTTCCGAAACAAATTCCGATGCTGCGCTACTCTGATCATTATGCTCAAGTTCATAAACCTTATCAAATTATATTGTCCTCCCACTCAAATACTTCACTAGAAACAATTTCTCGGAAATAAGAAACATTGACAAACACTTTTGTCTTTGTCTCGTGGGAAGAATTCCCAATTAAATCTCTGGGATAACCAACAAAGACATTCATCCGATTTTGGTTGTAAACTCTTAAACCAAAATTTAAAGAAAGACTATTAGGGTTTATACCCATACCATAACTCGTATGGTGTCATTTCAACGGATCATGATGATGCTCTATTCAGTGTAAAAGCGGTAGTCACTAAAGCATAATCCACAAAAATATAATGGCGTCATAATATTTTATCTCATCATTAATCCAACAAGGTTTGGATACATATCTCGGATACTATATCATCATTATGATACTCCAAGAAATGTGAGTTGTAGAACAATTTCATAACTCTTTTAGATGTTCGCTAAAACTCGTAATTCAAATATTTCTACCATGATCCAATCATAGATATTTGACTTTTCTATTACGATGATTTCCACTTCATGCTGAAATTTATTTGAATCCATTCAAAAATTTCAAACTTCTTCCTTATTGAATATATCCACATATATATACTCAATTCATTGTTGAAAGTTTTCATGAAGTAGAAGAATCTCCCGCACACAACTATGCCCAGTGAACCACATACATCATCATGTATTTTTCCACTAAGTTAGTTGCCCGTTCAACTTTTGGCCTATGAACGGTATTTTAATCATTCTCTTTAGAAAAGATTTGCAAGTGTTAAATGATTCAAAAATCAAGTGACTCCAAAAATCCATTTGCATGGAGTTCCTTCATGCGTTCCTTTCTAATATGACCTAAATGGCGGTTCCACAAATAAGTGGAATTCAAATCATTTGCCTTATGGCATTTTAGCGTCAGTGTTATGTATGTGTATTTTCACCATTAAGATTCATAATAACTTATCCATCGTACATGGAGTAATGTCATAATTTGAACAACTCATTGTTTTCATTTGACCAGAGCAAAATAACAATTATTAAGTTCTTTATTATAAATTCTAAGGGCTAGGTAGAATGCCAACGACAAACATAATAATACTTTATTATGTTCCAGACGTGCATTATTACCATATTCCTTATCAGTCACTTAGGCCATTGTATTCTTGTATTGCGTTGTTTTGTATGACACTTCATACCAACCAATATGGTATAAATACCCAAGAATTTCATTGTGTGACCAAATGAGGAATACATCCATAACATGTATATCATTTATATACACCTGAGCTAGACTTTCTAGTCTTTTCTTTTCTTTCTGCCAAAATATCTTTTGTAGTTTCTCTTTTAGCTTTCCTCATTATTCAGAAAAACACTTCAACATCAATAACTTCTAGGTTTGTTGGTCAAATACCAATAACCTTGAGGTTCTGAAGTTGATCATCATATGACAAGTGTTGCAGATTTCACTATTAGTAACTTTGTAATATGATGAACAATTTCACTCATAATTTTATCCATCAATTCATGACGACTTTCCGAGACCATGTCTATACATGCTAGGCTCGTAAAGTTTAACCTCAGTATTCGCATGTGCAAATCTGGCTTGCACTCGTTGTATGCACACGTAGAATCTATCACACCCGATCATCACGAGATGCTTCGAAACGACGAGTCTTAGCAACGGTGCATACTAAGGACGATAACTTCATGGATATGCGAATATTATTGGTGCCCCAATAGTTGGAGGATTGTGACGCCTGGCGTCTTCAACCTTCATACATTCCCATAAAACTTATGAGTTTATGTAGTCTCACCAAATTATATTCTATCATCTTGCAATAAGGTCTTAGATATCACATATATCTCATACCTTGATTATTTCTGAAAACTAAATTTTCAGCTCCTTACTTTTCAAACAGATTTGAACTTCAAGTTTTACGGAGACAAGATAACTTTAGGTACTAATTGAAACCATAGCTCTTTGAATCAACAATGTGAGGTTTACTAAAAGTTTGCAATAGGACTTAATCAATTCTTGATTCTTTAACAATACGGTACCAATCCGTAAAGTTTCTTGTCAGATTTTAACAGTATTTCTATCTCAATAACAAGACTAGCGCTTGGTAGAAAAACGGATGCCAATACTACAAAATTAATTCAAAATACTACTCAGACTATGTTTATGATAATTAGTTCATGTTTTAATCTAATTACTAATGAACTCCCACTTAATACAACATCCCTCATAGTTGTTAAGTGGTACACGATCCATATCCACTACACCAAAACCGATCATCACGTGAGATGATGTAGCTTCAATGGTGAACATCAACATGTTGATCATATCATCCATATGACTCGTGTTCAACCTTTCGGTTTCCGTTGTCCCGAGGCCATGTCTGTACATGCTAGGCTCGTCAAGCAAACCCAAGTATTCCGCGTGTGCAACATGGCTTACACCCGTTGTATATGAACGTTGAATCTATCACATCCGATCATCACGAGATGCTTTGAAACGACGAACTTTAGCAACGGTGCATACGAGGGGAGAACACTTTATTATCTTGATATTAATGTGAGGGATCATCTTATAATGCTACCGTCGCGATCTAAGCAAAATAAGATGCATAAAGGATTAACATCACATGCAATTCATATGTGATATGATATGGCCCTTTAGTCTTTGCGCCTTCGATCTTCATCTCCAAAGCACGGACATGATCTCCATCATCAACGGGCATGATCTCCATCATCGTCGGCGTAGCGTCAAGGTCCATGGCGCCGTCTTCATGGTTGTTCACCTCATGTAGCAACTATTACAACTACTTTGAAATACTACTCAACATGAAATTTAAAGACAACCATAAGGCTCCCGGTTGCCACAATACAATAATGATCATCTCATACATATTCATCATCACATCATGGCCATATCACATCACCAAACCCTGCAAAAACAAGTTAGACGTCTCTAATTTGGTTTGCATATTTTACGTGGTTTAGGGTTTTCGAGTGAGATCTAATCTACCTACGAACATGAACCACAACGGTGATACTAGTGTTGTCAATAGAAGAGTAAATTGAATCTTCACTATAGTAGGAGAGACAGACACCCGCAAAGCCACTTATGCAATACAAGTTGCATGTCGAGCGTGGAGCAAATCTCATTAACGCGGTCATGTAAAGTTAGCCCGAGCCGCTTCATCCCACTATGCCACAAAGATGCAAAGTACTCAACTAAAGATAACAAAAGCATCAACGCCCACAAACCATTGTGTTCTACTCGTGCAACCATCTATGCATAGACACGGCTCTGATACCACTGTAGGATAACGTTGCATAGAAAACAAAAAATTTCCTACCGCGAACACGCAATCCAAGCCAAGATGCAATCTAGAAGACGGTAGCAACGAGGGGATATCGAGTCTCACCCTTGAAGAGATTCCAAAGCCTACAAGATGAGGCTCTTGTTGCTGCGGTAGACGTTCACTTGCCGCTTGCAAAAGCGCGTAGAAGATCTTGATCATGATCGCTTCCGGCGCCACGAACGGGCAGCACCTCCGTACTCGGTCACACGTTCGGTTGTTGATGAAGACGACGTCCACCTCCCGTTCCAGCGGGCAGCGGAAGTAGTAGTTCCTCTTGAATCCGACAGCACGACGGCGTGGTGTCGGTGGTGATGGAGAAATCCGGCGGAGCTTCGCTTAAGCGTGCGGGATGTGGTGGAGGAGAGAGACCGCTAGGGTTTGGGGAGAGGGGGCGCCGGCCAAGGGCAGCCCTAGGTGGTGCGGCCAAGAGTGGGCAGCCCCCTCCCTCTCCTCCTCATTATATAGGTGGAAATCCCCAAGTGTTGGTATCCAAGTCTTCGAATAAGACCCCAACAATGAAACCTCCCATATGTAGGGAAACCTACCCAAGGTGGGAATCCCACTTGGGGTGGGATTCCCCCCTTCCATGAGGGGGGTTGGCCGGCCACCCTAGGGGAGTCCACCTTGGACTCCTCCCCTTTAGGGTTGGCTGGTCATGCAAGGTGGAGTCCCTCCGGGACTCTACTTTCCATGGTGATTTCTTCCGGACTTTTCTAGAACCTTCTAGAACCTGCCATAAATGCACGGATCATTTCCAAACTTGGAATATGACTTCCTATATATGAATCTTATTCTCCGGACCATTCCGGAACTCCTCGTGATGTCCGGGATCTCATCCGGGACTCCGAACAAATATTCGAACTCCATTCCATATTCAAGTTCTACCATTTCAACATCCAACTTTAAGTGTGTCACCCTACGGTTCGTGAACTATGCGGACATGGTTGAGTACTCACTCCGACCAATAACCAATAGCGGGATCTGGAGATCCATAATGGCTCCCACATATTCAACGATGACTTTAGTGATCGAATGAACCATTCACATACAATACCAATTCCCTTTGTCTCGCGATATTTTACTTGTCCGAGGTTTGATCTTCGGTATCACTCTATACTTTGTTCAACCTCGTCTCTGACAAGTACTCTTTACTCGTACCGTGGTATGTGGTCTCTTATGAACTTATTCATATGCTTGCAAGACATTAGACGACATTCCACCGAGAGGGCCCAGAGTATATCTATCCGTCATCGGGATGGACAAATCCCACTGTTGATCCATATGCCTCAACTCATACTTTCCGGATACTTAATCCCACCTTTATAGCCACCCATTTACGCAGTGGTGTTTGGTGTAATCAAAGTACCTTTCCGGTATAAGTGATTTATATGATCTCATGGTCATAAGGACTAGGTAACTATGTATCGAAAGCTTATAGCAAATAACTTAATGACGAGATCTTATGCTACGCTTAATTGGGTGTATCCATTATATCATTCATACAATGATATAACCTTGTTATTAATAACATCCAATGTTCATGATTATGAAACTAATCATCCATTAATCAACAAGCTAGTTTAAGAGGCATACTAGGGACTTCTTTGTTGTCTACATATCACACATGTACTAATGTTTCGGTTAATACAATTATAGCATGATATATAAACATTTATCATAAACATAAAGATATAAATAATAACCACTTTATTATTGCCTCTAGGGCATATCTCCTTCAGTAATTATGCTCGATAGTGGGTTCATGCCTCCATTGAATCTGGGACAGTGACAGAAAGTTCTAAGGTTGTGGATGTGCTGTTGCTACTAGGGATAAAACATTGATGATTTCTCTAAGGATATTTGTGTTGATTACATTACGCACCATACTTAATGCAATTATCTGTTGTTTACAACTTAATACCGGAAGGGGTTCGGATGATAACCTGAAGGTGGATTATTTAGGCATAGATGCATGCTGGATAGCGGTCTATGTACTTTGTCGTAATGCCCTGATTAAATCACATAGTAATCATCGTTGATATGTATTGAATCTTTATTTGTCAATTGCTCGCCTGTAATTTGTTCACCCAACATGTTAGTTATCTTATTGGAGAGACACCTCTAGTGAACTGTGGACCCCGGTCCATTCTTTTACATCTGAATACATTCTACTGTTTTTATTGTTCTTTGCAAACAAACACCATCTTCCACTCGATACGTTTAATCCTTTGTTTTCAGCAAGCCGGTGAGATTGACAACCTCACTGTCAACGGCGGCGCCAGGAAAATACCCACCAGCCAAATTTTTTTCTCAAAGCAAACAAAAACAGGAGCAAACGCCTATAATTTTCACAAAACTTGGAAAAGCACAAACAAAAGCCTATATAAGCTATATTTTCAGTTGGACAATAATTTTAGTAGAAGCTGTAACAACATATTTTGTCTGCGTCTATTTGCGTGGGTGTGCTCCCAGGGATGACCTATTTTTAGATTTGCAACATTTTTAAAAACATAGAAAGTAGTACATTTAAATGCATAAAAACTATACAAAGTAGATCTAGAAGCCTAGACTACTTGCTTCCTGACGGGCCGGCCCCGTCGTTGCGTCGCTCCGTCGCCTGCTTCTCCGCCGCCTCCCGCGCGGCCGCTATGGCTCGGTGCGCCGCCGCGTCCTCTTGCAGTGCCTGCTCCAGCCTCGCGTTGGCGGCGTCGTCCTTGAGCGTCTCGAAAGACTCGACGATAGCCCTCTGCTCCGCCGCCTCTCCTCCTGGGTAGGCGCATCAGGGTCATCGGAAGACCATGATATATCGGAGTCGGAGTCCTCTGCGGTGCGGCGGCCGCCAGACTGCGCTGTTCCAGCTTGGCGTCGACCGCCGCATGGGGCCCGCTCCTCCTCTGCTTCCTCCTCCGCGAGATTCAGGGCACGTCGGTCCCGACCGGGTCGAGGAGGTCGGTGCTGTCGTCGTCGCCGAACTCCTCGTCGGAGCTCGAGGCCGGAGGGAGGTGGAGGGGCGGCAGCCTGGCCGCGGCCGGCGCTGCTCATGGTGGATCCGGTGGAGCACGAACGGCAGCGGCGCTACGGTGGAGGTTATGCGGCGGCTAGGGTTTAGTGGGGAGGAGATGAGATGCTCGCGCCCCTGTTTATATAGGTCGGAGGTAGGGCGACGGCCGCGCCACGCGTGACATCGCTATTACTACGTGCACGAGAGGTGGCGACGGCCGCGCGCGCTACGCGAGGCATCGCCATTTACGCGGCCGCATGCTGCCGAAGCGACGCCTCGGCGCAGTACTGGCGGAGAAGACGCATCGACGCTTCACTGCCGAGGCGGGCCGGACAAAACGTCCACCAGACGCGAGCAAACACTTTCCACGTCCGCGCAGCGTCCGCAGAGACGCATCCGAGGCGCATATTTGGGCCAGGTTTGCGTCGCGGACGGTCCGGTCACTGCGTCGCCCGCTGGAGTGGTACGGACGCATTTTTCGGCCGATGGACGCAAACGGTCGTTCAACGTCCGTTTGCGTCGCCTTGCTGGAGATGCTCTAATAAAAAAAATTGGGCCGAAATCTACTGGTATGCCTGGGCATACAGGGGCATACCCCTGGCGCCGCCCATGCTCACTGTTACGTTGGGACAAAGTACTTTGATTGTGTTGTGCAGGTTCCACGTTGGCGCCGGTTTCACTGGTGTTGCGCCGCACTACACTCCTCCACCAACAACCTTCACGTGCTTCTTGGCTCCCACTGGTTCGATAACCTTGGTTTCATACTGAGGGAAACTTGCTTCTATACACATCATACCTTCCACTTGGGGTTCCCAACGGACGTGTGCATCTACGCGTATCAGCGGCCTCTAGCTCGCGGGCCATGTCGGCCCGCTCGACCTTGGCCTTGTGGTAGCTGGCCACGAGCCGGTTGTACGAAGGTCCGCCTGTCCTCAACCGTCTGAAAGGAAAATCCAAATGAGTTAGACGAAACGGACCGGCTCAAGCAGTCGGCCCGTGTCTCGGAGGGCTACCAGGATGATACTAAATTGCAAAAACAGATGGATGCGAACCAACCTTGTGGCTTCCTCCACCTTGGCGACGTTGGCTCGGTCTCGGCGGCTGAGGCCTTGAGGTTGGCGCAAGCTGGAGAAGAACATCTCCATGGATGCCATCCCCTGCTTCACTCCCGGCTGGTCACCTCACGGCGTCGGCCTCGCACCACTCCTTCTCCATGGTGCGGCTGAGCCAGGAGCGGAGTCGGGCGGACACCACGTTCGGCAACGAGGCGGCCGGAGAAACATGGAGGCTGATCAGCGGCTGCGTCATCCCCCGGCGCTGCTGGGCCTTCGCCTTCACGGCGCCCTGGCATCTACGTCGGCCGGACGGCGGCTCTGCCTCACCGGCTCAGGCGGAGCGGCATGGCGGCCTATCGGGCCGGTGGGGATGGTGGACTCGGTGGCGGCGCGTCGTTTGGGCTCGCGTTGAGACGACCACCTCGGGCGCAGCCTGCGGCTCGGCCGCCGAGGCCCTATGGCGGCTGCGGCGCGGAAGATCATCTATGGAAGGCTGGCGGCGCGGGGGCGGGCTCGCTCAGAGCCGGAGCCGGGGCACGGCGAAGGTGCGGTGAAGACCCGCCCCGTGGCGGGCGGCGGGATAGCGGTGGCGTGCGCGAGAGCAGGCGGAGGCTGCGGAGTCGGCTCCATCCTTTGTAGCTGAAGCGGCGACACAACGCCGGCGGGCCGGGCGGCGCCTTGGAAAATTTGACGGCGGCCCTAGATTGGTTGAACAAGAAAAGGATAAGCAAAGAGGAAGAAAGGAATCAAACAACAAAAGCAAGGAAACTCACCCGCCGCGGAACCGTCTTTGGCCGCGCCCGACGCTGTTTCTTCACCTTCGCCTCGAGCTGGGCGGTGGTCCGCTCGGTGGCCCTTGGGCGCGTATGAGGAAGCTGCGGGAGCTGCGGGCGCCCTCACCGCCAGGGGCACCATGCGGAGTGGTGCCGAAGAAGCCGGCACGTCCGCCTCCGGCTCCTCCTCGTGTGGCTGCGGAGAAGGCGGCGGGTCATCATGCCCTTGGGCGGCCTGGTTGGCCGCCTCCGGGATCTCGTCATCGCCGGCTTGGTCGGCCGGATCGACGTAATCCGGCGTCCAGTCCTTCAACGCCAGGTCGCCGTCTTCAACTTGCTGCCGGGCGAAGTTCTGCAAACAAGCACAAACAGTAAAGACAAGTCGGCTTCATGGCCGCAAGCCGGCAACCGGCCAAACAACAAAAAACTTACCACAGGCGGCGGATCGTTCCGGTTGAAGGGCTCCATCCCCCAGCCCCAGTTGTCCGGCAACCTGGCCTGGGAGACGAAGTTGACTCGCCGGGCGACTCCGGCTTTGGTGAGCTCCACCTTGGAGGTCCGGGTGGGGTCGAACCGGCCGCTCATGTGGGCAATCTTGTGCGAGCGTGCCTGCAGCGGGAGCACTCGGCAGGAGATGTAGCAGCAGAGGAGGTCGGTGGTGCACAGCGGTCGTCCGTGACATACTCTCGGAGAAGTTTCCGAGCATGTTCACTTCCGCCTCCGCATCGGCCGGCTTGTAGTTGGCCCCCGATTGAGCTTGCTACGAGGCGGCTCGGGGTGAACTCCGGCAAGTTCACCCGATCGAACGCCGGGTTCTCGTTCCTCACGTAGAAGAACATCGTACGCACTTCTTCCCGAGTCCATAGTCGGGATCTTCGGGAAGGGCGTGCCCGTGCGGGAGTAGAGGGCGGGGCCACAAGCTCGCAGGTGGCCGTCGGTGGTCTGCGCCTTGATGAAGAATAGCCGGCTCCGAGAAGTCGACATCCGGCCACAAGCCGGCGTAGCCCTCGCATGAAGGCCACGTAGCAGCTAAGGGTGACGATGGCGTTGGCCGGCAGATGGTGCGGCTGGAGACCGAAGTACTCCGGGAAGTGGCGGAAAAAGGCGGACGCCGGCAGCCCGAACCCCCACTCGAAGTGGGCGCCGAAGGCAACCCGTTCGCCGGGTTCTAGCTGCGGCGCCTGCTCGTTCCCTGGAGCGAGCGTCCTCACTTGCGTCGGGATCCGGCGGAGGCGAACGAGGCGGGCGATGTCGTCGTCCATGATGCTCGAGCCCTCCCACGAGCCGGCGGGAGAGCCATCTCACCGTGGTGGAGGACGAAGAGGAAGACCAAGAGAAACGAGAAGGGTGACGAGGAAGAGCTCGAGGACGAGACGCGGCGGTGGCGTACCGTGGATGGACGGTCCCCGTGTTGCCGGAGCGGTGGAGCGACGGCTGCCGGTGGCGGAGGGCGCCGGCCTCGTCGATGCGGGAGTTCGCGAAGATCCGCCGACGAGATCGACCGAGCGCGAAGAAAACGAGCGGCGGAGGAGGCGACGACGAGCGCGAGGAAGAAGAAGAAGTCTTTGGAGGTTGCCTCGATGCGCCCGCCCCTATTTATAGCCGTCTGGCGGGCGGCCAAGTGGGGGGCATGGGCCACGACGCGCAGGATTAATTGCGCCACGATCTCCCCCACGTCCACGACGTTACCGATGCGGCCGTGCCACGTCGCCCACAACCGCAGAAGATCCAGGGGGAGCATTGATGTGACCAGGCAAGGAGACGCTACAGGAGATGCCGTTAGAGCCGGTCAAGTCGGGCGCAGGGCCCGAGGCGGCAGAGACTCTGGCGCGCCCAAGTCGCAGTCAGATGTCTCTGCCCAAGCCGGCCCGTGTTCTCCAACACTTACGAAAAATAAACCCGCAAAACCAAAGCGGCGTCCGGCTCGAGAGCAGCCGGATGAAGCAAGCCGAATGAGAGTGCAGCCGGCTGAAGGAGAATTCTCAGCCGGCCCCTCGAGTGCTTTTCAAACAAGATTCATGGGATCAAAGGCTAACGGCCAGGAAAACCTGCCCATGCCCTTCTCTACGCAGGACCTTGCCAGCTTCGGGGCTAATGTCGGGGGGAAGACCCCGGGTAGGGAAAAATACTAGGAGCAGCGGCCGAGCCGGATGGCCCGCGGCAAAGCCGGCTGAGGAGCGGCCGTCGGGCCGTGGCCGGCCTTGGGGCCGGGCGGCTCAAAGTCTCGCTAGCCTAGCCACGGCCGTCTGCTGTGGGCTGGGCCTTCTACGTGCCATATCCGGCTGGTTTGTCTCTCCCGACCAGCTCGAGGCTTGCGAGCCTTGGCAGAAAAGGCGGAAGGGCGATCCGGGCGAGTCCACGCTGATATCATCTCCCGTAAAGTAAGGGGCATTGTGGAGCAACGGTGCCCCGTCGGACTATGCCATCATGGCCAGGCTACGCCGTGGCTACAGGCTGGTGCGACGGAGACACCTCTCCCACGACGCTTGGCACGTCCGGTGCCGCTGACTTCGGCGAAGGACGGACAAGCCTCAACGCCTCAACGGCCTTTACGATAACGCCTCGGGAAGGAGCGTAAAGCCGGAGCCGGCGGAGCCGGCTAGTAGGTCATAGGGACTTCTTTGTAAACTACCAGCGTCTATATAAGCTGCGCTACCCCTCTTGTGCGGGGGGGCGATCGATCACTTGTCATTTCTAGTCTTAGAGCTGCCTGAGGGAGAGAGACCTTCGTCTACCTCTAGCCTCCCGAGCAGCCGGATACAGCTCAAGGAGCACCATTGTACTGTGATATCTCTTATACACTCTAGAGCAGGAGTAGGGGTGTTACCTCCATACGAGGGCCCCGAACCTGGGTACGTCGCCGTGTCGCTCGTGCTCATACCCGCATCCGGATACCGCCGTAGACCATACAAGGAACCACTCTCTTTAGCCATCCTATGGCATATGCCGTGACGATACCACGACACAATTGTGTCCACCATATCTACCTAGTAGCATTATTGTTATTCCAAGTATATTCATCATGTTTTTATTTATCTTCCAAATTAAATTTTGGCATGAGAAAATTAGTCAGTAAAGCTCTCACGAACTTGATGGCACATTTACTTTCTTGCACTTAATAAATTTGATCATTGTGCCTATCTTATGAAGTTTATATGTTTGAAAATTGCAAGTTGGGAGTTAGTATAAGCATGCTTTCATGGGGAACACTTTCGACATTGCACTTATATTCAATTGATGTCATGTTCTTTTCTTTATGGATGTCTAGCGGTGCGAAATAAAATGGAAACTTGTAAGTCCATGGAGTTTGTATATGAGTTAGAGAAATGCCTGGGCCGCTAATCTAAGACATGCATCATTCATGGTGGAAATTTACAGCTAAACCATAGTGAGCATTCTATGAAGCATTTGCAATAAAAAGCTATACTCATAGTAAATAAAAAATTGCTGAGATGCTCATTGTCTGTTTGTCTTGTCATTTTGGCATGGGATTGCTCTTACAAGAGTACCTCCATATCATCGGGCAAGAGGTACCCCGTTGGCGGTTCTCAATGATACATGTATACTTACAATGACAAGAACTTATTTGGGACCTAAGTTGAGTAGCATGAGGTTTAGGTACTCGCATTCAAGGGGCATGAGATTTTCAACTTGTGATTTGCAAGCATATAGCTCATTTTGATTCACATTAACTTTAACCATTCAAGATGCTTATGATAGGGGCAATGAGAGCTCAAAGCTAATAAGTACCATACTTTTTGGAAGGTTTATAAAACTTGTTTATCTTGCTTACTCTGCAAAGAGTCTCTCTTTTACTTTTATGTTGAGTCTTCATCTTCTACTTTATGCACCAATTAAGAGAGCTGATACGTCCAAAATGTATCTACTTTCCCGAACACTTTTGCTATTGTTTTGCCTCTAATTTGTGTATTTTGGATGCAACTAACTCGGACTAACGCTGTTTTCAGCAGAATTTCTCTGGTGTCTCGTTTTTGTGCGAAATCCAACTGGAAAATCCTCGAATTTATGCGGAAGGCCCTATTTTCCCAGAATCGTGGACGGAGAAGGGGCAAGCCAGGTGGGGGCCCGAGGCCCCACACACTAGGCCGCGCGGCCCAAGGGGGGCGCGCCGCCTTGTTGTGTGGGCGCCTCGGCGGCCCCCCGACGCTCTCCTTCGGACTATATACGTCTTTCGACCTAAAAACGCCAGGGGGTACGTCGATATTTCCAGAGACCATCCGATGCGCCGCCGCCATCGCGAAACTCCGCCTCGGGACCAGAAACTCCGTTCGGCACTCCGCCGGGACGGGGAATTGGAGGGGATCTTCACCCCATCACCACCGACGCCTCTCCATCGACCAGCCATGTTTCCCTCATCCATGTGTGAGTAATTCCCCCGCTGTAGGCTGAAGGGGATTGTCAACACCCGGATTTTTAAGTCCAGATGCCTATTATGCCATTCCTCGCAATCCCAGGAATATTGTTTTTGCGAGACATAATAGATTGATATCACAACACATCATTCATTACAACACATAATCGTCTTACAACAAAGGATCACATGATCCAGTCTTAATACATCATAGTGGATCTAGAGATCCTATTACAAAACACATAGCGGAAGCGAAGTAGTAGCGATCGTGGTCCATCTGTTCCACAGGCAACTGTTGACGTCAGGAGTGATCCTAGTTGTCGTAGACGTCCTGCTGTCCATCTTCCTCGTACTGTTGTTCTCCTTCATAGTCTGGCCATTTGAATAGCCAGGGACAAAGCCATGAGTACTTTAAAGTACTCGCAAACTAATACTGATGTAAGCACTATCAACTATAGTAAGGGGGATGCTAAGCTCTAGGTTTATTTGCATAAAGCCAAGTTTATTTCATAAACATTTAGTAAAGATGCTTGAATCGCTAGACTAACTCAAGTGGGAACATTAGTGTCACTCCCACAACTCTGTTGTGATTCAAGTCAAAGTCACTATTTCAAGTTCAAATCACAAGTCACCCTTCACATGTCACAATTTTTGAAAATGGTCTGATGACGGAACAGTATGGCCTTTCCAACCGTCCATAACCGTGGACACGGCTATTCGAATAGTTCTACACTCTGCAGAGGTCGTACACTTGTGCCACAACATTTGCAATAATCCGTCAGGGTTAACTGGCCCTGATTTATCACACTCCGTGTGCGGACTACCAACCATAACCTTTCACTTATATACTCTAGTACAGGCACCTCTCCCCATGAGCTTGGCCTCCCGGTGAAAACCAACTGTTAACCCGGGAACTGCACAGGGCTTGGGCCGGACAATTCACCTCATTCACGTCATATCACATCATTTCTTTTGTAGAGGCAGCCCTCGGCATAACCCCGATGACGCTTGTTTAGAGGGAACCCATACTAAAGCACATAAATTTCTAGTTAAGCCCTTACCCATATCGGGTATTGTGGGGGTACTTTCAAAATTGGAATGGTATCGCATCCGAACCCAACCATCAGTTTTTGTAAAATTCACCAAGTCATTCACAAGTCACATTCACCTTAAAAATCTTTCAATAGAATGACTCATCATTCCAAGGTTTTCAAAGTCATTTCATTTCACACGTTCCCATCTAGAGTAGTCAATTTTATTTGTTAGCACTAGCAACTAATCATGAGGGGTGCTATCTAGCTTTCATTGCCCTAGGCTAAATTTGATACTCTTGTAGTATTCTATCTCTAGACCAAAGTTAACTATAAAAGCAAGTTATAATAATCAAAGTAAAAACTTGTAAGAATAAAACTTGGGATGGGATCATGAAGCATAAAATAAAAAGTGGTGGTGCCTTGCTCTTGTAGAGCTTTGCACTTTGCAAGAATATTGGCTTGCAAGAGTATAGCTTGTATTGGGGTTAGCTTGCATTAATAATAGCTTGCCTTGGTTGGAGTAGTGATCAAAGTTCTCTTCCTCTTCAAAGTAGTCCTCCTCCTCCTCGGTGTACTCCTCGGTACTAGCGTCTAAATACGAGTACAATACACACAATTACCACACAAAGCCTAAGTACTAAACTAAGCACACACATAAATCACTCCTACTAAGCTATCAATCAACATGCTTATTAGGTGAGTGGATTTCATGTTATTCTTAAGAAAAATAATTTCCTCTCATTATAAATATTAATTAGAGTTTCTATTTATTTCTTGAGGAAAATAATTTCCTCTCATTGAATCTTATTAAGATTTAATTTCCTCCATTAATGTCATATGACCTAGGTTGACCCAAGTCAACCTCTTCATAAGTATCAATTGGGGTGATTTAAATGAGGCACACCACCTCATGCCTTTTTAATACTCATGATTAATGATTTAATATCCTCAACTAATTTAATATGAGTTTAAAATTGACCATAGTCTATACCCCATATTAACTTAGTTGAGACAAGATTTAAATGAGACCACTACATCTCATAAGATTTAATAAGTAGCCTTGAATAATTTAAATACTACTATAAAAATGATTGAATATTTTTAAGTAAGAACCTATGGATTATTACTACATGTGTCATTAATTCTCATTGAATCCCTTGGAGTAAGTATTTAAGTGAGAGGCTACACCTCATATAGTTTAATACCACATACTAATGATTTAAATGAGGTTCCATACCTCATGCAATTTAAATCCTATTTGATTTAATATCCACAAGTGAGCATATATGAGACCAAGCAATAAGGGTCATCACATTACTTCATACCACTTGTGAAAATGATTTAAATGAGGTGCTACACCTCATAGATTTGAAACCCTAATTTTGAAATAGTTTAAATGGGCTAGATTTTGACTATATAGCCAATACTTTGCTCTAGCCCATGATCATATGAAACAACTATAGTATTTTATTACATAATAAATTAGACAACATCAAATGTGATTTATGAGAGGTGGAATCACCTCAAAATTCAAAAGGGTTGATTTTTAAGATTTATTTGAAGTTTGAAAAGTTACTGATTTGTTATTTTTACTATTCAAAAACTACACAAGCTATGAGGTTGAAACCAGTGAGGTTTGTTAGAGAATTTCATAAGCTTTCTAAAACATTTTGAATCACTAAATTTGGATTAGTACAATTGAAACTATTCAAATTCTAGCAATGTTCCAGTAAGCAAAAGCTGAAATAAAAGTAAACACGAAATTTGAATTTAAACCGCGGGCGGGAAAAGGAGTGGGCCGGCCCAGCTGCGGCCTGGGCCACGCATGCATGGCGCATGCACGCGGCCAGCGTGCGGGGCGCGAGGCGCGTCGGATCGAGATCCGACGGCGCTGGGCCGTCGTGTTTCTCCCGACACCGCCGGCTTGCGGGGCGCTAGCGCTCACCTCGGAGCTCGGATCACGGCGAGGTTTGTTGCGTTGGACAGGGCTTTGCAAGGGCTTCAAGATGGTATAGGGCTCGGTGGCTATGGTGATGAAAATGGGCGCCTTTGAGGGATGCCGCCGGTGAGCTTGTGGCGCCGGTGAGCTGCAAGGAGGGAGAGAGGGAGGTGCTAGGGGGAGGGAGTGAGCTGCTGGGTGGTGTGGTGAAGTCCAGAGGCGCGGGGGGGTTTATATAGGCTCCAGGGGAGGGGGCGCGACGGGACCGGCATGGTGGCGACGTCACGGTGCACGGCGGGCACGGGCGTCTCCGGCACTGCTGCTGCGTCAGGAGGGAGGTACGGGGTAGGTGATGACGCGCGCGGAGTGGCGAGGCTGTTGGCGTCAGGTGCAGGGCGCGCGACGTCGATGCCGACGTCGGCGTCCTCTCGGGGCGTCGCGTCATGGCGTCGTCCAGGGGCGCGCAAGGGCCAACGGTCGTGTCTGGCAGTGGTGCAGGACCAAGAGGAAGCTGGTGGCGCAGGGTGACGCGGTGGAACGCAGTGTGCACGCGGGAACGGGGTCGTGTCCACGGGTGGTGACCAGGGGACGTGGCACGGGTTGGTTTGGTCGACCTCGTGCTCTCCTCGACCAAGGGTCGTGTCTAGTAGGTGTAGGGGGTTGAGTGACATGTGAGTGACAAGGTGAGAGAGAGAGAGAAAGAGAGGGAGCAAGTGGTGGCATGGTGGTGACTAGGGTGGCCGGCATGGCATGTTCTAGGATTTCTTGTGCTTCCTTTTTGGTCTCTGAGGGCTTGGCACTGGTGTATGAGATGAGGCCATGTGAATTGACAAGGTGAACAAGTGGAGAGGGGTCTAGAGCATGTACATCTAATATTTGTCAAAGTATATGTGACATAAGACAAGATTCTTGGGCATGGTGGTGATGGGAGGTGACCATGTACTTGGTGAGGTCATGCTAGGTGGGTGGGGAGGGCCAGGGTTGGACCAAGTCCAACCAAAAACTCAGCATGGGCATCAAATTGGGTGCTGCCCACAAGGTGTTTGATGAAATGCCCGAAAGAAAAAGATTTTCAAATTTTGGAAAGATTTTTGGTGGGTTGCATTCATATAATATTTGAAGTAGATTGGTGGTGATGGTGGTCAAATTTGATTAGTTTTGCAAGAATCCAAAATGCACATGATCTTCATTTTGTTTCAATGTTGCCACTTGTCACTCTCATACTGGTCAACCTAGTCAACTCTGACCTTGGTGGTCAACATGAAAGTTACTCACTTTGACATGGTCTTGGATGACATGGCTTTGGTTTACCAAGTTTAGTTTGAGGAAAAGTAAAAACCAGGGGTTAAAGTGGGGAACATTTTATAATGTGGCCAAATGACCATTAGTGCATGTGAGCTCATATTTCATTCAAATTTGATTTGATTTGAGTTTGTTTGATTCCAAAGGTGTTTATATGTGTTTAGTAACCAAACACAACCAATGGTGCAAGCCATAATGGTCTAGGGTGAAGATTTGGAAATTGGCATAATGTGTATGTGAGTGAAATTGGGATTTTCTCCCTATTTAATTTCTCTCCATTTAATTTGACTTTTGTTGACTCTAAGGTGATTCTTATTAGTTTAGAAACATTTCCAAACCATTGAGTCTATTTAAAAAGGTCTTGTTTAAAGATTTGCAAAATTGACCATAACACATAAGAGGTGAGGTTCAAATTTTATTATTTTTGTAAATTGTTCATCTTGCTTCACTTGGGCATGGGTTAGGATCAATTTAGTATTATATTAGGTTGAGAGATGGTTTCACACCATTTGGTCAAGGTTTAAAGTGCATAGGTCAAGAATTGGGGAAATGGCTATGTGTCACATATGCCTCTATGCATATGTTGCATTTGATTTTCAATTTGACTTGACCCAATTGATGTTGTTGAGTGTTGAAATGGCATATGGAAGTGATCCAATCATCCACAACAAGTCCTAAGGTCAAACTTCTAAAATTCACAAATTTGCATGTTACTCTCATATGCCTCTATGGCATTTTTAGTTTCTTTTTATTTTCTTTGGAAACCACTTGGATTTGGTTTGATAAGTACTAGGTAAGGTGTGTGAAGGTTTTCCAAACCTCTAAGCAAAGTAGAAAAGCTTAGGGTAAAGTTTTATAAAAATAGCCATAGGCACATATGCCTTTTCTTATTTAAATTCTTTTTATTTTATTTTAACCAGGGTGGTGAAAAGAGGGGTGAGGTGTAGAGTTTAGTGGGGTTCACAATGGTTTACCACCATTTAGCATAAATAATAAATGTAGGGTTCAAGATTTACCTATTAGGGCTATATGCCCCCATATGTCTTTTATTTTATTTTGGGTTTCTCAAAATAGATCCAAAATAATACATGGTGAAGATTAGGGTTTAAGGTTTTTCTTATTTGATTTCTTTCTCTTTTATTTTATTGGGTGGGTGACCTTCACTTGATCATTTTAGGGTTTTAGGGTTTAGCACATAAGCATACTAACACTCCTCATGGCAAAACACAAGATTTAAACAAGATCTATATGTATCAATCTTATTTTAATAAAAGTTTTTGTTGGTTCCAAAATTTGGAACTAGGGAAATTCATTTTGTTTGTTTTGAAATTTTTGGGTTGTTACAAACCCTTCCCCCTTAAACAAATCTCGTCCCGAGATTTTAAGAAAAGTTAGGTTCCTAAGAGAGGTTGAGCATTTTATTAACAGGAGGACATACTTGGCATGGTCTGGGGTGCTTCCTGAGCTTCAGTGGCAGTCATGTGGTAGAGACGGCCATTGTTGTTGTTCTGATTCCTTCTTCCGGCAAAGCGGCGCTGTTGCTGAGCAGGTGCAGCAGTGTTGGCGGCAATCCTGGCAAGCTTCTTGGGGCACTCATTGGAGTAGTGACCCACAACTCCACATTCATAGCAGTTTATAGTTGACTTATCTTTGGGGTTGATGGGAACAGTGTTGCTTCCAGTCTTTGGGGCATTATTGGGGTTGTTATTGTTACCATTGGGGTGGTTGTTGGTGTTGTTGGGGTTGCTGTTGTTGTTTTTGCTGTGGTTGTTGTGGTTGCCACCGGGCTTTGGGGGTCCTCCGTTGTTGTTGGAGTAGTTGGGGCGATAATTCTGAGCAGGGGGCTTGTTGTGTCTTGGGGTGAATCCTCCAGAGGAGTTGTTGCGGTACTTCTGGGTATGGTGGGGTCCACTCTGGTTCATCATCCGGCGCTTGCGGTTCTCGTTGGCTTGATGTAGCTTTCCTTCCATTTGTATGGCTGAGTCTACCAGGGCTTCTAAGTCAGCGAACGGAATGTTCACTAACACAGTTTGCATCTCGTCATGCAGTCCATTCAGAAATCTCTCCTTCCTCTTCTCATTGGTGTCTGTCTCATCCGGGGCGTACCTTGACAGTGTAAGAAACTTGTCGCGGTATTCCACCACGGACATCCTTCCTTGTTTGAGTTCACGGAACTCGTCTCTCATTTTCTTGATTAGTCCTTGGGGCACATGGTATTTACTAAACTTCAGCTTGAAGTCTTCCCAGTTCATCATTTGTCCAGCATTCATTGCGCGGGCACTTGTCCACCAGGCTCTTGCAGGTCCTGACAGGTAGTGGGTGGCAAACAGTACTTTTTCTGCGGCTTCTACTCCCGCAACTTCTAGGTTGTTCTCCATTGTCTGGAGCCAGTCATCTGCGTCAAGTGGCTCTTCAGTCTTGCTAAACATCGGAGGGTTGGTGTTCTGAAAGTTCTTGAGCTTTGATCCTGGGTGATCATGGTTTCCATGGCCTTGATTGTTCTGAGCTATCTGTTGCAGTGCAGCTAAGTTGGCTTGTCGTTCAGCTCTCGTGGCTTCGCGATCTTCCATCATCATCTGGAGCATCTGCATCATTGCGTCTTGGTTGCGGTTTGGTGGGGCCATCTGAAGATTGAGATAGATGATAAGATAAGAGGGAAATTTCTATGGTTTATTTGAGTTAAAGTTCACAAAGTTTTCAAAACTTGAGTAGTGTTGAGGGGGTAAAAACCAACAACACTTTTTCATTCATACCAAGCATCACACATTACAAAGCTAACACACCGTTGGTTTTAAGAACCATTCATTCGCTCTACGATACAAGGGATCCTGATACAACTCACACCTACTTAGTGCTTTAATGATACTACTCTTCAGGGGAGAATTCTTCGTCTTCACTGTTGTGGTGTTTGGCGACGGGCGAGGGCGTTTTCCAAATCCCTGCGGGTTTTGTACTGCCTGAAGTCCTGAGGGGCTTTATAGGGGTTCATCTCTGGTTGTGGTGGGGGCATGGTCATCGGTCTTCCCATGGAGTCATGTCTTGGGTAGTAGAGGAAACGAGTGTTCTTGATCTTGTCCTTATTTTGTCCACACAGACGGGAAATTGCTTCTTGCATAGCTTTGTCTAGTCCTTCCTTCCAGGTGTTTCCCGTTACAGAAAACCATATGGTTTCCCATACCGGGGCTCCAAGCTTTCTTCCTAGATCAGCAGAAACTTCCCACCGAGGTGGTCCTCCCAACTGATTATTGAAGGATGTTCCGAAGAACTCGGGGTACGGGTGTCCTAGATATTCCACTAGTTGCTTCAATTCCTTTTCGAACCTCAGTTCTCCTCCGTGACCAAGCTGATAGCATTTCCATTGGTATTCCATCTGTGAGAAATTTAAGATGAGTAAGTTAGAGAAGTGATCAAGTGTGCAAACTTTTATGTAGGATTATAAGGAAAAGTGGAGTATGGATCTCTTATTTTGGAAAAGATCTCAAGGATAAGAGTGAGAATAAGTTTTCCTAAATATCTACTTCATTTGTTTTTGAAACTAAATTTTTCAGGACGTCCATTCTAACTAGGGTCTCCTAAGGTCAACAATGGCTCTGATACCAACTTGTCAACACCCGGATTTTTAAGTCCAGATGCCTATTATGCCATTCCTCGCAATCCCAGGAATATTGTTTTTGCGAGACATAATAGATTGATATCACAACACATCATTCATTACAACACATAATCGTCTTACAACAAAGGATCACATGATCCAGTCTTAATACATCATAGTGGATCTAGAGATCCTATTACAAAACACATAGCGGAAGCGAAGTAGTAGCGATCGTGGTCCATCTGTTCCACAGGCAACTGTTGACGTCAGGAGTGATCCTAGTTGTCGTAGACGTCCTGCTGTCCATCTTTCTCGTACTGTTGTTCTCCTTCATAGTCTGGCCATTTGAATAGCCAGGGACAAAGCCATGAGTACTTTAAAGTACTCGCAAACTAATACTATGTAAGCACTATCAACTATAGTAAGGGGATGCTAAGCTCTAGGTTTATTTGCATAAAGCCAAGTTTATTTCATAAACATTTAGTAAAGATGCTTGAATCGCTAGACTAACTCAAGTGGGAACATTAGTGTCACTCCCACAACTCTGTTGTGATTCAAGTCAAAGTCACCATTTCAAGTTCAAATCACAAGTCACCCTTCACATGTCACATTTTTGAAAATGGTCGATGACGGAACAGTATGGCCTTTCCAACCGTCCATAACCGTGGACACGGCTATTCGAATAGTTCTACACTCTGCAGAGGTCGTACACTTGTGCCACAACATTTGCAATAATCCGTCAGGGTTAACTGGCCCTGATTTATCACACTCCGTGTGCGGACTACCAACCATAACCTTTCACTTATATACTCTAGTACAGGCACCTCTCCCCATGAGCTTGGCCTCCCGGTGAAAACCAACCTGTTAACCCGGGAACTGCACAGGGCTTGGGCCGGACAATTCACCTCATTCACGTCATATCACATCATTTCTTTTGTAGAGGCAGCCCTCGGCATAACCCCGATGACGCTTGTTTAGAGGGAACCCATACTAAAGCACATAAATTTCTAGTTAAGCCCTTACCCATATCGGGTATTGTGGGGGTACTTTCAAAATTGGAATGGTATCGCATCCGAACCCAACCATCAGTTTTGTAAAATTCACCAAGTCATTCACAAGTCACATTCACCTTAAAAATCTTTCAATAGAATGACTCATCATTCCAAGGTTTTCAAAGTCATTTCATTTCACACGTTCCCATCTAGAGTAGTCAATTTTATTTGTTAGCACTAGCAACTAATCATGAGGGGTGCTATCTAGCTTTCATTGCCCTAGGCTAAATTTGATACTCTTGTAGTATTCTATCTCTAGACCAAAGTTAACTATAAAAGCAAGTTATAATAATCAAAGTAAAAACTTGTAAGAATAAAACTTGGGATGGGATCATGAAGCATAAAATAAAAAGTGGTGGTGCCTTGCTCTTGTAGAGCTTTGCACTTTGCAAGAATATTGGCTTGCAAGAGTATAGCTTGTATTGGGGTTAGCTTGCATTAATAATAGCTTGCCTTGGTTGGAGTAGTGATCAAAGTTCTCTTCCTCTTCAAAGTAGTCCTCCTCCTCCTCGGTGTACTCCTCGGTACTAGCGTCTAAATACGAGTACAATACACACAATTACCACACAAAGCCTAAGTACTAAACTAAGCACACACATAAATCACTCCTACTAAGCTATCAATCAACATGCTTATTAGGTGAGTGGATTTCATGTTATTCTTAAGAAAAATAATTTCCTCTCATTATAAATATTAATTAGAGTTTCTATTTATTTCTTGAGGAAAATAATTTCCTCTCATTGAATCTTATTAAGATTTAATTTCCTCCATTAATGTCATATGACCTAGGTTGACCCAAGTCAACCTCTTCATAAGTATCAATTGGGGAGTGACTTAAATGAGGCACACCACCTCATGCCTTTTTAATACTCATGATTAATGATTTAATATCCTCAACTAATTTAATATGAGTTTAAAATTGACCATAGTCTATACCCCATATTAACTTAGTTGAGACAAGATTTAAATGAGACCACTACATCTCATAAGATTTAATAAGTAGCCTTGAATAATTTAAATACTACTATAAAAATGATTGAATATTTTTAAGTAAGAACCTATGGATTATTACTACATGTGTCATTAATTCTCATTGAATCCCTTGGAGTAAGTATTTAAGTGAGAGGCTACACCTCATATAGTTTAATACCACATACTAATGATTTAAATGAGGTTCCATACCTCATGCAATTTAAATCCTATTTGATTTAATATCCACAAGTGAGCATATATGAGACCAAGCAATAAGGGTCATCACATTACTTCATACCACTTGTGAAAATGATTTAAATGAGGTGCTACACCTCATAGATTTGAAACCCTAATTTTGAAATAGTTTAAATGGGCTAGATTTTGACTATATAGCCAATACTTTGCTCTAGCCCATGATCATATGAAACAACTATAGTATTTTATTACATAATAAATTAGACAACATCAAATGTGATTTATGAGAGGTGGAATCACCTCAAAATTCAAAAGGGTTGATTTTTAAGATTTATTTGAAGTTTGAAAAGTTACTGATTTGTTATTTTTACTATTCAAAAACTACACAAGCTATGAGGTTGAAACCAGTGAGGTTTGTTAGAGAATTTCATAAGCTTTCTAAAACATTTTGAATCACTAAATTTGGATTAGTACAATTGAAACTATTCAAATTCTAGCAATGTTCCAGTAAGCAAAAGCTGAAATAAAAGTAAACACGAAATTTGAATTTAAACCGCGGGCGGGAAAAGGAGTGGGCCGGCCCAGCTGCGGCCTGGGCCACGCATGCATGGCGCATGCACGTGGCCAGCGTGCGGGGCGCGAGGCGCGTCGGATCGAGATCCGACGGCGCTGGGCCGTCGTGTTTCTCCCGACACCGCCGGCTTGCGGCGGCGCTAGCGCTCACCTCCGGGCACGGATCACGGCGAGGTTTGTTGCGTTGGACAGGGCTTTCCAAGGGCTTCAAGATGGTATAGGGCTCGGTGGCTATGGTGGCGAAAATGGCGCGGCCTTGAGTGATGCCGCCGGCGAGCTTCTTGCTCCGGTGAGCTAATGAGGGAGAGAGGGAGGTGCTAGGGGAGTGAGAGGTGAGCTGCTGGGTGGTGTGGTGAAGTCCAGAGGCGCGGGGGGGTTTTATAGCGGCTGGAGGCGCGGGGCGCGACGGGACCGGCATGGTGGCGACGTCACGGTGCACGGCGGGCACGGGCGTCTCCGGCACTGCTGCTGCGTCAGGAGGGAGGTACGGGGTAGGTGATGACGCGCGCGGAGTGGCGAGGCTGTTGGCGTCAGGTGCAGGGCGCGCGGGTCGATGCCGACGTCGGCGTCCTCTCGGGGCGTCGCGTCATGGCGTCGTCCAGGGGCGCGCAGGTCAACGGTCGTGTCTGGCAGTGGTGCAGGACCAAGGGAGAGCTGGTGGCGCAGGGTGACGTGTTGGATTGCAGCGTGCATGCGGGAACGGGGTCGTGTCCACGGGTGGTGACCAGGGGACATGGCACGGGTCGGTTTGGTCGACCTCGTGCTCTCCTCGACCAAGGGTCGTGTCTAGTAGGTGTAGGGGGTTGAGTGACATGTGAGTGACAAGGTGAGAGAGAGAGAGAAAGAGAGGGAGCAAGTGGTGGCATGGTGGTGACTAGGGTGGCCGGCATGGCATGTGTCTAGGATTTCTTGTGCTTCCTTTTTGGTCTCTGAGGGCTTGGCATGTGTATGAGATGAGGCCATGCTAGTTGACAAGGTTAGTCAGTGTGGAGGGGACTAGAGCTTGCACCACTACTATCTTTCAAAGTGTATGTGACATGGGACAATATTTTTGGGCATGGTGGTGATGGGAGGTGGTGGACTGGTGAGGTCAGAGGGGGGGGCACCAGGGTTGGACCAAGTCCAACCAAAAACTCAGCATGGGCATCAAATTGGGTGCTGCCCACAAGGTGTTTGATGAAATGCCCGAAAGAAAAAGATTTTCAAATTTTGGAAAGATTTTTGGTGGGTTGCATTCATATAATATTTGAAGTAGATTGGTGGTGATGGTGGTCAAATTTGATTAGTTTTGCAAGAATCCAAAATGCACATGATCTTCATTTTGTTTCAATGTTGCCACTTGTCACTCTCATACTGGTCAACCTAGTCAGCTCTGACCTTGGTGGTCAACATGAAAGTTACTCACTTTGACATGGTCTTGGATGACATGGCTTTGGTTTACCAAGTTTAGTTTGAGGAAAAGTAAAAACCAGGGGTTAAAGTGGGGAACATTTTATAATGTGGCCAAATGACCATTAGTGCATGTGAGCTCATATTTCATTCAAATTTGATTTGATTTGAGTTTGTTTGATTCCAAAGGTGTTTATATGTGTTTAGTAACCAAACACAACCAATGGTGCAAGCCATAATGGTCTAGGGTGAAGATTTGGAAATTGGCATAATGTGTATGTGAGTGAAATTGGGATTTTCTCCCTATTTAATTTCTCTCCATTTAATTTGACTTTTGTTGACTCTAAGGTGATTCTTATTAGTTTAGAAACATTTCCAAACCATTGAGTCTATTTAAAAAGGTCTTGTTTAAAGATTTGCAAAATTGACCATAACACATAAGAGGTGAGGTTCAAATTTTATTATTTTTGTAAATTGTTCATCTTGCTTCACTTGGGCATGGGTTAGGATCAATTTAGTATTATATTAGGTTGAGAGATGGTTTCACACCATTTGGTCAAGGTTTAAAGTGCATAGGTCAAGAATTGGGGAAATGGCTATGTGTCACATATGCCTCTATGCATATGTTGCATTTGATTTTCAATTTGACTTGGCTTGACCCAATTGATGTTGTTGAGTGTTGAAATGGCATATGGAAGTGATCCAATCATCCACAACAAGTCCTAAGGTCAAACTTCTAAAATTCACAAATTTGCATGTTACTCTCATATGCCTCTATGGCATTTTTAGTTTCTTTTTATTTTCTTTGGAAACCACTTGGATTTGGTTTGATAAGTACTAGGTAAGGTGTGTGAAGGTTTTCCAAACCTCTAAGCAAAGTAGAAAAGCTTAGGGTAAAGTTTTATAAAAATAGCCATAGGCACATATGCCTTTTTCTTATTTAAATTCTTTTTATTTTATTTTAACCAGGGTGGTGAAAAGAGGGGTGAGGTGTAGAGTTTAGTGGGGTTCACAATGGTTTACCACCATTTAGCATAAATAATAAATGTAGGGTTCAAGATTTACCTATTAGGGCTATATGCCCCCATATGTCTTTTATTTTATTTTGGGTTTCTCAAAATAGATCCAAAATAATACATGGTGAAGATTAGGGTTTAAGGTTTTTCTTATTTGATTTCTTTCTCTTTTATTTTATTGGGTGGGTGACCTTCACTTGATCATTTTAGGGTTTTAGGGTTTAGCACATAAGCATACTAACACTCCTCATGGCAAAACACAAGATTTAAACAAGATCTATATGTATCAATCTTATTTTAATAAAAGTTTTTGTTGGTTCCAAAATTTGGAACTAGGGAAATTCATTTTGTTTGTTTTGAAATTTTTGGGTTGTTACAGGGGATGGTAGGGATTGGATGAGATTGATCATGTAATAGTCACAAGATTGTTAGGGCATGGTGCCTAGTATCCGTAGATGTTACTTTTATGATATTGTTGCAACTTGTTATGCTTAATGCTTGTCACTAGGGCCCGAGTGCCATGATCTCAGATCTGAACATGTTATTATTTCATCATGATATGCATTGTTTATTGATCTTACCTGCAAGTTGTATACACACGTTGTGTCCGGAACCAATGGCCCCAGTGACAATCGGGACAACCGGAGGGATGGTAGTGATGTGAGGATCACATGTGTTCACGGAGTGTTAATGCTCCGGTACTCTATTAAAAGGAGTACCTTAATTTCCAGTAGTTTCCCTAGAGGCCCGGCTGCCACCGGCTGGTAGGACAAAAGATGTTGTGCAAGTTTCTCATTGCGAGCACGTACGACTATATACGGAACACATGCCTATTGATTGATTAGTACTTGGATACCGCTTTATTATTACTTGCAAATGCCCTACCATGATTGTTATATGAATTCTCTCATCCATGCAACGCCCGTTCATCCGTCCCTGTGCCTACAGTATTTTAATCCTGCTGTTTACTATAATCACTCTGCTGTCTTTATTTCACCGCTGTGTTATTTCACTATTCCTACTGCCATAAAACTGTTGCTACGATAAACTCTTGCGAGCAAGTCTATTTCCAGGTGCAGCTGAATTGACAACTCCGCTGTTAAGGCTTACAAGTATTCTTTGTCTCCCCTTGTGTCGAATCAATAAATTGGGTAATACTTCCCTCGAAGACTGTTGCGATCCCCTATACTTGTGGGTCATCAAGACTATTTTCTGGCGCCGTTGCCGGGGAGCATAGCTTTATTTGCAAGTTCACTTGGATTGATATTGTTCGCTGCAAACTCTCCATCATGGGTAAACCTCGCGATACTAAAGTCGCCATATTACCATCCACTACAATAAAAGGTACAACTCTGAGTACCTCTGCTGCTCTTGATTCACCATCTGTGATAAGTCAACTTGTTTCACCACCACAAACTTCACGTGTTGGTATTTCTGCTGAATCTGAAAATTCCTCTGATAATTTTGATGATGCTTCTACTGTGCTTGATAATGCTGGTTCATTAGGTCCTTTTCTAGATGCTACAATTGCTAGGTCTAGACAAATTGAAATTACTGAAACTCCTAATGAAAATACTGTTACACCTGTTAATGATTGATGATCTTGATGAAGATTATGTGGAACTTGATGATGATTTTATTGATAAATGCAATGCTACTACTAGTACAAGTAACCTTAAAAAACTTATTGCACAACATGCTGTTAGATATAAACCGTCTCCTGATCCTAAATTTGCCACATCTCCTATAAACATTAAGGATAAGGATTATGACTTTTCTCTTGATTTATCTCATATATCTATTGTTGAGAAAACACCTTTTTGTGGTACTGAAAAAGAGAGTGATGTAGAACATATGAATGAGCTTTCCACTTTAAGTAGCTTGTTTTCTGATGATGTTAAGATGCGTACTTATTTTGTTGCTAAGATTTTCCCTTTCTCATTAAAGGATGATGCTAAGATTTGGTATAATAATTTGCCTCCTGATTCTATTAATAGTCCAAGTTGTTTGCTTGATGTTTTCTTTCGGAAATACTTTCCCGCTAGTGCTCAACATATGGCTTTGCAGAGAATTTATAGTTTTGATCAAGAAGATGGAGAGAAATTGCCTGAAGCTTGGGCAAGGTTTTGCTCTCTTATTAGAGCTCGGCCTGGACATGATTTGGAAAAGCATGATTTACTTGATATATTTTATAGTGGACTAACCATTGAGTCTAGGGCATACCTGGATAGTTGTGCTGATTGTGTTTTCAGGAAGAGAACTCCGGACGAAGCTGAAGAATTATTGGCTAAGATAAGTAAGAATCATGATGATTGGTCTACACCTGAACCAACCCCGACACCTATATTGAAGAAGAGGGGTATGATTGAATTAAATGATGAAGATATGAGGGAAGCCAAGAAATCTCTTATGGAGAAGGGTATTAAATCTGAAGATGTGAAGAATTTACCTCCTATAGAAGACCTATGTAAGATAATTCCCCCTTCATCTACAATTGAGGTACACTCTCTTCAACGCTTTGATAGAGGTGATATTCCTTATTCAAAACCTCCTGATCAATGTTTAGATGAATTTGATAATTATATTGTTAAGCAAAGTAATTTTAATATGAGAGTAGAGAATCATCTAATGGAAAATTCTCAAGCTATTGGTAAATTGCATGATATTGTGGAGAGAACCTCCAATGATGTTAAGATGCTTGTTAAACATTTCAATATGATTCAAACTCAAATTGATCAACTTACTAAAGTGCAAAATGACTTGTTAAAAAATAATAATGAAGAGAAACATGTTTATGAAGTAACAACTAGAGGCGGTGTTTCTACCCAGGATCCTCTATATCCTGAAGGGCACCCCAAAAGAATTGAACAAGATTCTCAACGAACTAAAGAAATTGGTAGTCCTTCTAAGAAAAAGAAGAAGAAACATAAAACTGTTGTAGAATCCTCTGAACCTGTTAATGATCCTAATAGTATTTCTATTTCTGATGCTGAAACTGAAAGTGGTAATGAACATGATGAAGATAATGATAAGAATGATGCTCCCGATAAAGAAGAAATTGAAAAAGAACCTGAAAAGCATGCTAAAAACAAAAAGTACACTAAAGAAGATTTTATTACAAAGAAACATGGTAATGAAAGAGAACCTTGGGTTCAAAAGCAAATGCCTTTTCCTGCTAAGAAACTAAAATCAAAGGAGGAGGAACATTATAATAAATTTTGTGATTGGATGAAACCTTTATTTTTGCAAATCCCTTTGACTGATGCTATTAAATTGCCTCCTTATTCAAAGTATATGAAAGATATTGTCTCTAACAAAAGGAAAATTCCCAATGAGGAGATTTCCACTATGCTCGCTAATTACTCCTTCAATGGTAAGGTTCCAAAGAAGCTGGGAGACCCAGGTATACCGACTATTCCTTGTTCCATCAAGAATAATTATGTTAGAACTGCTCTATGTGATTTGGGAGCAGGTGTTAGTGTAATGCCTTTTTCTCTTTACAAGAGACTTGATTTAGATAAGTTGATACCAACTGATATATCTTTGCAAATGGCTGATAAATCTACTGCTATTCCTGTTGGTGTATGTGAAAATGTTCCTGTTCAAGTTACTCAACACTGCTTGATATTAACTGATTTTGTTGTGTTGGAAATGCCTGAAGATGATAATATGTCTATTATTCTTGGAAGACCCTTTCCTGTTGGTGCATTTCTCGAAGTTCTCAAAAATTTACAAAAATTATACTGGTAGTCTTATTTTTCGAAGGGGCACTGGAGCACTGGGATGACCAGTGGGGCACCCCAGGTGGCACCCACAGGCCGGCACGGCCAGCAAGGGCGCGCCACCCTGGTGTGTGGGCCCCTCCTTGCCCCACTCCATCATCCCTTTCACTCACTGCACTCTCTCTCCCGAAAAAACTCGTACTCACTTTCTCTCACTCGCGTTTCTGCTCAAGAACTCGCGATTTCTCGATCTCTTTGCTCAGCCCAGATTTCTGTCTGAAATTTGGCACATTTGCTCTCCGGTATGTGACTCCTTTGATTATCCAATTAGAATTTTGTTTGGTTGAGTATATCTTGAATATTTTGCTACTGTAGGTAACATGTTTAGTGAGCTTGCATGCTTGTTCTAAGTGGTAGAAACTAGTTTTGATGCATGTTTAGTACTCTAGCAAGTTCCTATAGTAGTTCCCCTCAATTATATACCTTGAAATCAAATTTTATAATGATTGTTGAAAAATTTCAGAAAATGGAAGGGAGTAGGCACCAACTAAACCAACAAGAATTGGAGGTGCAGCAAGTCATGAGAGTTCACCGCGAAGAGGGAGTATACCCCTCTTATTACCCATGTACTGATTTTATGCGGAATGCAGGAATCCTGCAAGATGTTCAAACACTGATTTCCAATGCAGGGTTGGAAGGTTTTACTGTTGGTGAACCTTACCAATATGCTAAACTAACAGTGTCGGTTGTGCAGGATTTCGAATTTCATCGGTCTCAAACTAACCCCATGGTCCGATACAAGATTTATAACAAAACTATCAACTTGCCTTTTAGTGATTTTTGTGCAGCAATTAGAGTGCCGCAGTGGGGATCCTGCGAGAAGGTCAGGGGAACGCCGCGGGAGCTCTCGAATCTTTATACAATGATTTGTCATGGGAGAAGCTTCTCCGATGATGGTGGTAAGATCAGTAGCATTCAACTCCCAGCTATCCGCTACTTTGCTTATTTCGTTACAAAGTGCGTTCTTGCTAGAAAGAATGCAAGTAAGTTGTCTGTCCAAGATATGGCTTTCTTAGCTGCCGCTTTGCAACAGGATAGGACTTATAATTTGGGTGCTTTAATAGCTTGTAGACTTGCTACTAACCGTGAGAAGGGAGGAATTTGTGGAGGTCTTATCGCCTCTCGCTTATTAGCTATGCATGGTGTAGAACCTCACCACCTAGATATTCCGCTCTCCATGGAGAAACTTGATGTTGTTTCCATGATTAAACATGAGTTTATTTCAGATGCATCTAACTTGAACAACCTGTATTATAGGATAACATTTTATAAGAAAAATTGGAGAATAACTAAGAAAATTGAAAAACTAGTACGATTGCCTGCACCTGTTCTGCTTAACCTTGATTCCAGGAAAGGGTGGTCGGTCACGGAAATTGAGCTAAATGCATACATAGAAAGGGAAGGCCATCATGCAAGGGACGGCACGGAGGAGGCCGAGGAGCACCCCGACTCTTCATCCGATGCAGCAAGCTCTTCATATCAACATTATGGTCATGTGGAACCTCCACGACATTCTTCTGCGCAGGGGCCTTATTATCACTCCATGTATGATCCACCGGCGTGGAACCCCGACCCTCGTTGGGAATGAACTCCACTTAGGCCAAAAGCCTAAGCTTGGGGGAGGTATACCGGCATCACTCATTCTTTGCATATTATGGTTTCTGGATACTTGTACATACTTGTTTAGTTTCTTAGAGTGGTTTTCTAATGAGAGGGAGATGATATTTGGGGAAGTGCTGTCCAAAAACAGATTCTGGGCTGTTACCAAAAAAATTCGTACGCACAGCCAGAACGTTATTTTGAGTTGAAAATTTTTGTGCATGTGCCCCAGGTTGTTATCTAACTTTCATTAGTTGAACACTTTTTGAGCTGAGAAATGGAAGATTTTTGTTAATTTCGATTTCTGTACTGCTGTCAGGTTTTGGCAGATTTCTGCCATCCTGCTTTTCTGTGTTTCTTTTAGTTTGCATTCTCTTGTTTTCACTTTGTTTCTTTCCTAAAACACAAAAAGACCAAAAATATTTCTGTTGTTTCTCTTCATCATTTGTTTATTTGGTTCTTTGCTCTTATTTCATTTTATTTGCTATCGTTGGTTTGCTATGAGAAAACCCAAAAAGATTTTGCTTTGTTTTCTTGTTTCCTTTTGTTCTTGTTTCTAACCCGAAAACACCAAAAATATTTGTTGTTCTTCTTTGGTTTTGTAAAGTTCATTAGGGAGTTCAGAGGTCTCCGGTGGTTGGAGCTTGGTTTCATTTCATATTATTATTCAAGCTGCACAAGTGAAAGGCAATAATAACGATCTACGGCAATTTGATTGTGGTGAGAGGCTGGTATGAACTCTATTTGTTTTCATTTTTGTACATATACTCATCCATGTGAGCATGCTTAGTTGGTTCATATGAGGTATATGTCATTTAATGAAAGTCTAGTAGTTTATGATCTCTCATGATTAGTTCCAATCTATTAATAATGAGTAGCATGTCATGGATATTTGCTTGCATTGTTTTATTCATAAATCGGTATGACATTGTGGTATCCTCCTCTGAATAATTCACCTGAATCGACTTGGCACATGCTCACGCATGCATATGACTAAACAAAAGTCAATTAAGCCTCACTGATCTACTTTGTTTCAGAGTTCTTGTATCACTTTTATGCCTCCGTTAATTTTATTTTGTCGCAAGCATGATTATGACAGTTATTGCTCTCTTGATTGTCGCTTCCCAGTCTATTGCTAGCCTCCACTTGTACTGAGCGGGAACGCTGCTCGTGCTTCCAAACACCTGAAAACCAAGTTATTCCAAAGTGTCCACCATAAATACCTATGCATGGCATTTCAAACCATTCCAAGTAAATTCTCATGTGCTACCTTTAAACCTTCAAACTACTTCTCAATTTGTGTTAATGTTTTATAGCTCATGAGGAAATATGTGGTGTTTTATCTTTCAACCTTGTCATTTACTCCGGACAGACTTTCACCAATGGACTAGTGGCACATCCGCTTATCCAATAATTTTGCAAAAAGAGCTGGCAACGGGGTTCCCAGCCCCAATTAATCAACCTTCATTAATAATTCTCTTCACGTGTTTTGCTCTGATTCATCAGTAAGCAACTTAACCTGCAAATAGACACTTCCCCATGGTATGTGAATGTTGGAAGGCACCCGAGGATTCGGTTAGCCATGGCTTGTGTAAGCAAAGGTTGGGGGAGTGTCATCCATAATGAAACTAAAATACATGTGTAAACAAAAGAGAAGAGGGATGATCTACCTTGCTGGTAGAGATAACGTCCTTCATGGGAGCCGCTCTTGAGAGTCTGGTTGGCGAGGTGGTTAGAATACCCACTATCATTCGTTGACAACAACAAACACCTCTCAAAATAATTTTACTTCTGTTTTTGAAAATGAAAAGCTCTAGCACATGTTAATCCCTGCTTCCCTCTGCGAAGGGTCAATCTTTTACTTTTATGTTGAGTCACCATCCTTTCTTTGAGCACCTTCTTGAGAGCATGATTGTCATTCTTAGTATAATATGCTTGTCCCAAAATATGATCAGCTGTGGTATAACTTTGATGCTTTTATCTTTGACAAATTTACTTCTAGTCTTTCTATGAACTTTAGAGGTGCCTGGGCATTTATGTTTTGCTACAAATACAGGCAAGCGAGATACCACTTTATCATATTCTTCTATGAACATTGCAATCCTGCTTATTGAAGTGCTTCATGATGCTTGTTATTAGTTTGTTGGTATCTCTTTTATGATTGACACAGTTACTAGATGACTTTATTTGCATGTACCTTATTATGAATTGCTTAAGCACTTGCCATATCATGAGAATATTTACATCATATGAACAAATGTGTTCGTGAAAGTTCTTTTATCGCACTCAGTTGTTAACTGAATTGCTTGAGGACAAGCAATAAGCTAAGCTTGGGGGGAGTTGATACGTCCAAAACGTATCTACTTTCCCGAACACTTTTGCTATTGTTTTGCCTCTAATTTGTGTATTTTGGATGCAACTAACTCGGACTAACGCTGTTTTCAGCAGAATTGCTCTGTTGTCTCATTTTTGTGCAAACATCCAACTTTCAGGAAAATCCTCGGAATTTATGCGGAAGGCCCTATTTTCCCAGAATACTGACGGAGCCGAAGGGCAAGCCAGGTGGGGGCCGAGGCCCGCACATACAAGCCGGCGCGGCCCAAGGGGGCGCGCCGCCTTGTTGTGTGGGCGCCTCGGCGGCCCCCAGACGCTCTCCTTCGGACTATATACGTCTTTCGACCTAAAAACGCCAGGGGGTACATCGATATTTCCAGAGACCATCGAGTACCGCCGCCATCAGAAACTCCGCCGGGACCGAAACTCCGTTCGGCACTTCGCCGGACGGGGAATTGGAGGGGATCTTCACCGCCATCACCACCGACGCCTCTCCATCGACCAGCCATGTTTCCCCCATCCATGTGTGAGTAATTCCCCCGTTGTAGGCTGAAGGGGATGGTAGGGATTGGATGAGATTGATCATGTAATAGTCACAAGATTGTTAGGGCATGGTGCCTAGTATCCGTAGATGTTACTTTTATGATATTGTTGCAACTTGTTATGCTTAATGCTTGTCACTAGGACCCGAGAGCCATGATCTCATATCTGAACATGTTATTATTTCATCATGATATGCATTGTTTATTGATCTTACCTGCAAGTTGTATACACACGTTGCTGTCCGGAACCAATGGCCCCGAAGTGACAGAAATCGGGACAACCGGAGGGGATGGTAGTGATGTGAGGATCACATGTGTTCACGGAGTGTTAATGCTTTGCTCCGGTACTCTATTAAAAGGAGTACCTTAATTTCCAGTAGTTTCCCTAGAGGCCCGGCTGCCACCGGCTGGTAGGACAAAAGATGTTGTGCAAGTTTCTCATTGCGAGCACGTACGACTATATACGGAACACATGCCTATTGATTGATTAGTACTTGGATACCGCTTTATTATTACCTGCAAATGCCCTACCATGATTGTTATATGAATTCTCTCATCCATGCAACGCCCGTTCATCCGTCCTGTGCCTACAGTATTTTAATCCTGTTGTTTACTATAATCACTACTGCTGTCTTTATTTCACCGCTGTTGTTATTTCACTATTCCTACTGCCATAAAACTGTTGCTACGATAAACTCTTGCGAGCAAGTCTATTTCGGTGCAGCTGAATTGACAACTCAGTTGGCTTACAAGTATTCTTTGTCTCCCCTTGTGTCAAATCAATAAATTGGGTAATACTTCCCTCGAAGACTGTTGCGATCCCCTATACTTGTGGGTCATCAAGAGCATAGTTGTCATTCTTAGTGCAATGTGCATAGTCCCAAAATTATTATTGATTGATTCATGATTGTTCTATTGCTTGTTCTTAAATTACTTGTATCTAGTCACCCTCTGAACTTTGAAGGTGTCCTAGCATTTATGTTTTGCTACTCCATAAAGGACATGTTGAGTACCACTTTGTTATGTTTACTCTATGCTCATAAACAAACAGTTGCTTTCAATGCACTATTATTCATGATCCTTTGTTTGAGTTACTCTTCATGTTATAACATAGTAGCTAAGTTCGATTGTTAGAATTATATCTATCATGCCTATATTTAGAGTACTTTGATCCCAGCTCACAATGCTTTACATGCTTGATCAATATTGTGTTGGCTTCATGTCACCTCAAAAATTATTTTTTTATTACTTACCTACTCGAGGATAACTAGGAGTTAAGCTTGGCGATGCTTGATACGTGTCAAAATCTATAATTTTTGATGCTCCATGCTTGTTTTACACCAAGTCATATATGTTTTTCTCATACTTCGTTCCACTTTTATACATTTTCTAGCACTAACCTATTGACAAAATGCCACGGTGCCAGTTCCATGTTTTCCGTTGTTTTGTATTTTAGAAATCGGCTCTCCGGCTCTTGAACGCCACAGTTCCGGCTGTGCTGCAATATGTCAAGTGGTCGGAGAAAGCTTGCACTTTTGACAGGTCGGATCATCCGGCCGTCATCCCCAAAGAATGCTACGCCCTGGTTGTAAGTCCCCGCATCGACGGGTATGACTTCCCCAAGTGCCTTATGGACGGCGGAGCCAGCTTGAGCATCATGTACCTGGAGACCTTCGAGAGGATGAACCTTACCAAGGAACAACTCAAGCATAGCACCACTGAATTCCATGGTATGGTTGCGGGTAAAAAGGCTAACTCCCTGGACAGCATCAAACTCCCCGTGGCCTTCGGCGATGTTAACAATTTCCGCGAAGAGATGATCACGTTCGAAGTGGCGCCCTTCAAGAGATCCTAACACGTAATCTTCGGCAGGCCCACCTACCACAAGTTCCACGGGCATGCTACATCTACAATAAGCTCAAGATCCGGAGACTACAAGAAAGCTAGGGACTACAAGGAGGGCGAAGCCGCCTTTGCGGAATCCATCATATCTGGAGAGGAGCTGCAAGGCTACAGGGCCGCGGTGGATCCGAGTGAGATGCAGACCACCAAGAAGCAGATCTCCGAACAGAAGAACTCGTTCAAGGCCGCGATAGACACCAAGAAGCACGACCTCATAGAAGGCGATAGCACTAAGCAGGTGTCAGTCGGAGCCAACATGGACCCAAATAGGAAAGCACGCTCGTCGAGTTCCTCCGAGCTAACATGGATATCTTTGCATGGCAACCTTCTGACATGTCCGGAGTACCAAGGGAACTCGCCGAGCACTACCTCAACATAAATCCGGGTGCAAAACCGGTGAAGCAAGCTATGCGACGCTTTGGAGACAAGAAGCGCGCCATAGGAATGGAGTTAGCAAAGTTACTAGAGGCAGGTTTTGTAGTAGAAGTTATCCATATCGATTTCTAGGAACTAAAGGATAGACCTGCTAATTGGTACCGGAAACGCAAACGGGAGGATCCGGATGACATTTACGATGAAACAGATCGTCCCTGGAATATAGCACAGCTACGTCCTTTCCACACTTAGCATTTTTCGCATTACATGCCTTGTAATATCTATGATACATGATCAATGAAATAAAGCATATGGTTCACTCTTAGAGTCTTTTACCTCCTTTAGTTTTTCATTTTTGGATCGTGTATGTTTTCCAACTAAAACCGCAGAGCTGGATTTTCCGCCTAAGCGTATATGAAAGTTGTGATTTTCAAAATCGTCTTTTAGGACGTAAGCTTAAGTTTTTACGGTGGAAAAGTTCTCATTGCAAACTCATGGATTCCTGGCGACTTCCGGCACCTTGGCTGGGGGCTTGTTTTCGCGGTTATTAATGGATTGCCATTGGGCTTCGTCGCTGCAGGCGAGCGTTTCCGGCTAAAGGTCTTCCGGCTCGTGGAAGGTCAAGTGAGCAAGCCGAAATACTTAGAAACTAGCACTTGCTTTTCAAACGAACGAAACATGCATTCATAAATAAAGGATTGCAGGATAAGTTTTGGGCTCACATGCACTTGTTTCGTCCCTAGCTACTTAAAAATATTTTAGTTATATATTACAAACCCTCGACAGGGCCAAAATGATACATTGTTTTTTTTCGCAGGACAAAGTTTTTACTTCTCCCTGGTCGGAGAAGAGCCAGTTCTATCTTCAGTTTGGGCGGTTTCGCCCTCCGCTTCTTTAGCCGGAGACGAAACGGCATCCTCATCCTCATCATCATCTTCCCTCTGTTGTCGGTGAAGTGGCGCCGTCCTTAGACTTGTCCTTTGAGCTGGTCCGGGTGACTTGGCCCTCATCGCCGAACCGACGGGTCGCGCCTCCGCTTCGCGCTCCTTGGCGTATTCCGCCTCGAGGAGCTCGTCGGTGGGAGCACGACTTTGTCGTAGAATTCGGTGTGGGGAATCCGGCGAGCAGGGTATCATAGCCACTGCACGCATCCAGCAGTGCATTCACATCGGTGTTCGGAGGAACTCCGGTGGTGGCAAGATCTAGATTCAAACCTAGAGACCGCGCCAAGCACATGGCCAGCGACATGCAGGCAGCGCCCCTGGCGGAAGAAGCTTGGAGTTCCACAACCAGCTCCGGAAGCATGTCCATCCTCTTGATCAGTTGATTGATGTCGCAGGTGCGGCTATCCTTGATGTTCAGGTTGTGGCAAATCTTCCGGCAAGCGGAGATCAGCTCCCTACAATCGTCTCCGGCAAGCCGGATAAGATCGTCACGGGGAAACTGGTTGCGGCGCTCCTCATTAAATCCAAGTGGCTCTGCATAAAACATGTCGGGGTCATAAGTCGATAAGGTTAGGCGGATCTGTTTTGATTCTTCGAATCGATTCTTACCCATGATATCAGCGTTGAGAAGGTCCCAGCCTTTCTCCGCCGTGGTCATATATTTCGAAGGCCGTTGACATCTTTTTGCAGCTGTTGTATTGTTTCATTGTCAACCTGGTGGTTCGAGCAAGTCCGATTCTTTTTGGAGGAGCTCGGAATTTTTCTCTGTAAGCTGCTTCTCCGCCCGCTCTTGCTTTTTGTCCGCCTCCGCCAGTTTGGTCTCTAGATCCTGGTAGGCGGAGCGCAGGTTCTCTAGCTCGCAGGATGCGGTGGCGAGGGAGGTAGATGCATCTATTAAATCATAAAGTTAAACATAATTTTACAATCGGAATTTGGAACAATGATAGGCTAGGTCAGAGGCTTACTTTGGGCTTCCGCCAGCTGTTTTCCCAGCTCCGCAATTTTATCCTTGGCTTGGAACATCATCCGCTAGGCCAATCGTAATGCGGCGCTGCAGAGAAATGTTTTTGTGCAGCTCATATGACAGCGCCTGCTGCTCCTGAGAAATCCATAGCTCGGATTAGTTTCCGGAGGCATTATTTTTGTGTGTAAGTTCTTTCGAAGCATTATTGCCGGAAATTTTTCGCCATGACGCTTGGGGGCTACCACAGCAATTTTCAGTACAAGTTACTCTAAATTTCAAGGCGCTATCTATTGCTAGTTTCCGCCTTGATACTTGGGGGCTACTGGGAATGACGATTTACCTTGCGCTTGACGAGGAGATGGTCGAAGAAGTCATTCATCTCCTTCTTATGGAGTTGAATCTCAGAAGATTCAACATCCGCCTTCCCCCAGGCGTTGGCCATCATGGAGTTTAGGAGACTTTGCTCATCCCATTTCTCCTGCTCTGTTAGCTTATGAAAAAATTTGTGCGCATAGGCTTTTGGAGTGGACCACAAATTGGTCGGATCCCCAAAGTTCTCCAGGAAGGTTACGGCATCATTAGCCGTAGCTTTAGCCAAGTCTCGGGAGTTGACTTCTTTTTCTTCTTCTTCCGGGGCCTTGTCCTGAGGACCTTCCGGAGTCGCTCGCTTTGCAGCGAAGGAGCTTCCGCCTCCCTCTCGCTGCTCACAGGAATAATTTCCGGTGGAGTTTGGGCAGCTGGAGGAGGAGTCTGGGCTTCGTGCGGTGGCGATTGTGGAGCGGGGTGTGAGGTGCTTGGGGGTGTTGGTGTAACGGGAGGAATCGTAGTGACGCTTTCAAATATTTTGTAATCTGGCAGTGTTAACCCGGAAGCCGGGGCCTTTGATTCTGCGACAAGCAAAGGAACAAGTATAAATAACAAGCTTACTCAGAAACTAAGAGCTGATCTCGGAAACTTACGTGGCTCCAGGGATGAGGGGGCTCGGTCCTTTTCCTGCGTTGGCGAGCAACTTGAGGCGCTCGCGTTCCGCCCTCTTCGATTCAAGGGGAGGAGGCTTCACAGTCTTGGCCTTCTTGGCGGAGGCCTCGCCGCTGGCACCGGCTTTGGAACCGGTAGCCTTGGCGCGGGGACGTTTGGCGGGTCGGGGAGCAGCTTTTTTGGGAGCTTGCTCCTCCTGTTCGTCGTCGTCCTCCAGATCCTCCTCCGCCAGGTCATGGCTCAAGGGTTCTCGAAGAATAGTTTTGAAATCCTCCTCCGCTAAAGAATCGAGCTGGAGAGGTAAAAATGACAAGTTAGAAACACTTCCAATTTGGAGAAGTTAAAATGTTGATATACAAACACATACCAGAGGGCATTCGTTGTTCGTCTTGATATCCATCACAATTTACGGACCGGCTGGCCCCGGGTAACCTTCACAAGGGTGTTGATCCTCCTCTTCGGAGAATCCGGGCAGGTTGTCGCGGGTGACTCGGAGGATCGTCCACGAGGGCTGGATCCGGAAAAACCAGTGGCGTCAGATCATTTGGTTAGCCCATCATGGACTAAAATCCTCCGTGCCTTGTTCAGCTCCGGATATTGCGCGAGCGTGGGGATCAGGCTCCAGCTGTCGAGTTCTTCCGGAGGCTCGTTGACGGATTTGGGCAGCCCGTCCTGGACTCCCGGAACCTTGATATTCTTCACGTAGAACCATCCGGCATTCCAATACCGGACGGACTCGTGGGAAGAGTGAGGCGGATACATCCGGCCAGGGCGGAGCATGAAAGTCATGCTTCCGCAGTTCACCATAGCTTTGTCTTTTGTTTCCTTCTTGACTCGGAAGAAAAACTGCCACAGCGAACGTCGGGGCGAATTCCGAGATGCCCCTCGCAGAGCGTCACGAAATTCGAGAGGAGGAGATAGGAGTTAGGACATATATTGTGGGGCTGAAGGCCGTAGGTGGAGAGGATGGAGAGAGAAAACTCTGAGCAGGGGAGCGACAGACCGCGCTCTACCCAAGCCTTCGTCAGAACACATTCGTCTGTTTCGGTTTGGGCGAGCTGGATTCTGCCATGAAACTCTAGTTTGGAGAAATCATTCCCTCACTCTGGAGGTCTCTGAGATCCGAGTCCTTAATCTCGCAAGGCCACCACTGTCCTTTCTCGCCCTCTCGGGTCCGGGCCTTGGAAGCCTTCTTCATCTCCGCCTCCTGCACTTTGGCGGCCATCCTTGCTTGGCCTTCAAGTTCTTCTTGGATCTCTTGGAGAGTTGGGATCCGGCCTAACGCGTTGCTGGAAGATGCGGAGAATGGTTGAGCTAACTTGGTGTCGAAATATATGGTAGCAAGAATGCAAGGGGCTCCGGATAGCTTGGTTCTAATGAACTGGGTTCGGGCTATTCGGAGAACTACCAGTACATTTTGGCGAACTAGGTGACATGCTTCCGGCTGCACTCATGCGAACTAGTTTGAGTAATCGGATCTATCTACTCTACTTCTTCTTCTACAGGTCCGGCGCACGTACCGTTAATGGCGCGGTGGTTCTTCGGCCGACGAAGATGGGGTCACCGGGCTTGGTGCAAAGTCTTCCGCTTGACCACGGATCGGCGGCAGGATGAATTTCCCGATCAACCGTGCTGATCTTGGGTTGAGGGCGTGATACGTCTCCAACGTATCTATAATTTCTGATGTTCCATGCTTGTTTTATGACAATACCTACAGTTTTGTTCACACTTTATGATGTTTTGATGCGTTTTCCGGAACTAACCTATTGACGAGATGCCGAAGTGCCAGTTCCTGTTTCTGTTGTTTTTGGTTTCAGAAATCCTAGTAAGGAAATATTCTCGGAATTGGACGAAATCAACGCCCAGCATCTTAGAATTCCCGGAGCTTCCAGAACACCGGAGAGGGTCGGAGGGAGGCCCGGGGCCCCCACACATGGTGGCGCGGCCCAGGCGCCCTGTTGTCTGGCGGCCTCGTAACCCCTCCGAGGCTCCCCTTTCGCCTATAAAGCCTCCTGACCTAAAACCTCGAGACGAATAAGCCACGGTACGAGAAACCTTCCAGAGCCGCCGCCATCGCGAAGCCAAGATCTGGGGGACAGGAGTCTCTGTTCCGGCACGCCGCCGGGACAGGGAAGTGCCCCCGAAAGGCTCCTCCATCGACGCCACCGCCATCTTCATCACCGCTGCTGTCTCCCATGAGGAGGGAGTAGTTCTCCATTGAGGCTAAGGGCTGTACCAGTAGCTATGTGGTTAATATCTCTCCTATGTAATTCAATACAATAATCTCATGAGCTGCCTTACATGATTGAGATTCATATGAAGATGCTTGTAATCTAGATGTCATTATGCTAGTCAAGTGGATTTTACTTATGTGATCTCCGGAGACTCCTTGTCCCACGTGTGTAAAGGTGACAGTGTGTGCACCGTGTGGGTCTCTTAGGCTATATTTCACAGAATACTTATTCACTGTTATGAATAGCATATTGAAGTGCTTATTTATATCCCTTTATGATTGCAATGTGCTTTGTATCGCTACTAGTTATGTGCTACTCATGTGATGTTATTAAAGTAGTCTATTCCTCCTTCATGGTGTAATGGTGACAGTGTGTGCATCGTGTGGTTCTTGTCGTAGATTATGATCATAATCTCTTGTAGGTTATGGAGTTGATTATCGCTATGATAGTATTGATGTGATTTATTCCCCCTTCATAGTGTAAAGGTGACAGTGTGTATGCTATGTTAGTACTCGGTCTATTTTGCAAAGATCTATTATGCTCTAAGGTTACTTAAACATGAATATCGAATGTTGTGGAGCTTGTTAACTCCGGCATTGAGGGTTCGTGTAATCCTACGCAATGAATGGTGTTCATTATCAAACAAGAGTATATGTAGCACAAATGAGAGAAGTTATTATTTATTATGCGGTCAATGTTGAGAGTGTCCACTAGTGAAAGTATGATCCCTAGGCCTTGTTTCCAATACTGCAAACACCGCTTACTTGTTAGCAGGTTTACTCGCTGCCATATTTTATTCAGATTACTATTACCACTCATATACATTCATACTACTTGTATTTCACTATCTCTTCGCCGAACTAGTGCACCTATACATCTAACAAGTGTATTAGGTGTGTTGGGGACACAAGAGACTTCTTGTATCGTGATTGCAGGGTTGCTTGAGAGGGATATCTTTGACCTCTTCCTCCCTGAGTTCGATAAACCTTGGGTGATCCACTTAAGGGAAAACTTGCTGATGTTCTACAAACCTCTGCTCTTGGAGGCCCAACACGTGGGAAAGAAGCGTGAGTAGACATCGGGCGGCTTGGAAGCGACCGGGCGCGAAGGTCTCTGCGGCGGAGCTCGTCGGAGTTAAGATCTGGCTGGCGGCGCGGCTGGAGGAAGAAGATGAAGTGGTGAACGGGTGAAAAGAATGAGAAATCACCGCGGCGGGGTATTTATAGACCCCGCGCGGAGATTCGTGATTCGGATCCGACGGTGAGAAACGGAACGGTCGCACCGTTGGATGGCCGCCACGTGTCTTAGGTTAAAAGCGGTAAAACGACGTGGAGGTAACTTAACTGCACCTCCGAGATTTCCGGCTAAAGATTCGCATCTCCGAAAATTTAGTGCGGGAAAAGAGGAAGTTGTGCGTGGAAAGCGAAAATGTGCTACATTGCCGTTACTGAAGAACAGATGATTTCCGGGTAAAGCTATGCCGGAAATGAAGAAAGTTTGGAAGCTCTTCAAGATTCTCTTGGGATCCGAGTTGGTTGAAGTCGGAAGAATGATGAATCTCGGAGAACTTCGGGGGCTACTGTTGTGGGTATACTTTATGGGTATATCAACGACATGGCTTTGATCCGGCAAGCCCAGGTGGCCCACAGATGGTGATGGTGGCATGCGGCCCATCGGGCGGCCCAGTTGCTGTAGATCAAGGAGGATGAAGTCCAGCCAAGGAAGCGAGGAGCCGGATCCCAACTGACCTACGAAGAAGGCCGGATCCGTGGAAGCCCATAAAGTATCCGGATCCAGTACGGCATAGATGGAAGGCGGATCCTTGACGTGCACGGCAATGTAATATTCCATAGTTAGGCGTATTCCGGCTAGGACTCTCCGTGTAAACCCTAGATCTGTGCGCCTTTATAAGCCGGATCCTGGGAGCCCTAGAGGCACATCCACAACTCATTGTAACAACGCGAAAGCGCCCAGATAATTCCAGACAAGCAGCAGTAGGCCCTATCTCTGAGCAGGTGTTCCGAAGCTGGGTAAATCGCGTACCACCGTCCTGAGGACTCTCCGCCCTATGGACCCTACTTCTTCTCCCCCTCATGAGGATCCCTCCTCCGAGGCACCGTCGATTAGGCAACGACACTATGCCTATTGGTCTGTTCGCATATGAGCTTTGCATTATACTTGATTTAATCTATGTGGGCTAGCTTAAGTGTGGGTATACTAATCAGATATAGGTTGACTTTATTTTTCTTTTGCGGAAAATAATAAGAAGATTGGGAGAGATTTGGAAGATGAAGATTTAGTTTAGGATTTCCTCTTTATTACTTTTGTAATCTTCTATTTCTTTTCCAACTTGTAATATTCAATAAATGTTGTAAATGAAATTGTAATGTGAAATATTATTTGTAATATTTGAATCTTTATCTATTTTCTTTTGCGTTAAATCTCACGTATTCTATTTTATATAATAGTTTGGAATTCAAATTTCATGATTTGAATTTCACTATTCAAATTTGAATTGAATTCAAATTTTCCCTCAAAACTCCATAATGCAATAAAGGTCATGTCAAAATTTATCGCACTTGTGTCGATGACATACATCAATTCCATCGACACAAGAGAAATCTCGATCACTTTGAAAGTTCTTAACAAAAGCGCGAAAATTTCCCGGATTTTCTATGCATGAATGCAATGCAATGTTTCCTCTCTTTTTCTAACCCCAAATGCTGGGATGTTAGGCAGGTACCCGGGCGTCACTCAGCCGGAAACTAGACACCCCGTTGTGGGGCTCGCAGTAGTATCGGATGTGGTACCTCTTAGATACCGTCACTTGGAACATGGCAGCGGTAGTACTTGTGCCGGTAATGTTCGCGGTACCGCCGAGGACACCGAACTCGCAGAACAGGTCGTGGTACCTTCACTGATACATGTACCGGTAGTACCGCTCAACGAGTCTCACGTGTAACTTAAGCCTAACATTAAGACATGGGCGGTACCACCTGTCGAGGGTGCTCCTCGGCAATGCCTCCAATAGGGGCTTAGGGTTGATGGAATCCTGCAAGCTGACACGAGACATCGGTTCACAGACAAACGGGGAGAGCGATTTACCTAGGTTCGGGGCCCTCGATGAGGTAAAACCCTTACGTCCTGCCTGTTGATACGTCCCAAACGTATCTATAATTTCTTATGTTCCATGCTACTTTTATGATGATACTTACATGTTTTATACACACTTTACATCGTTTTGATGTGTTTTCCGGAACTAACCTATTGACGAGATGCCGAAGTGCCAGTTCCTGTTTTCTGCTGTTTTTGGTTTCAGAAATCCTAGTAAGGAAATATTCTCGGAATCGGACGAAATCAATGCCCAACACCTTATTTTCCCGGAAGGTTCCAGAGCATCGAAGAAGTACCGGAGAGGAGCCGGGGGCCCCACACTCCAGGGCGGCGCGGCCAAGGGGTGGGGCGCGCCCCCCTATTGTGTGGGCCCACCAGGGCCCCTCCGAGGCTCCCCTTCCGCCTACTTAAGGTCTCCGTCGCGAAAACCCTATCACGATTGACGAAACCCGAGAAAACCTTCCAGCCGCCGTCATCGCGAAATCAAGATTCGGGGGACAGAAGTCTCTGTTCCGGCACGCCGCCGGGACGGGGAAGTGCCCCCGGAAGGCTTCTCCATCGACACCACCACCATCTCCATCAACGCTGCTGCTCCCATGATGAGGAGGGAGTAGTTCTCCTTCGAGGCTAAGGGCTGTACCGGTAGCTATGTGTTAATCTCTCTCTCTGTACTCAATACAATGATCTCATGAATTGCTTTGCATGATTGAGATCCATACGATGAGCTTTGTATCGCTACTAGTCTATGTGCTACTCATGTGATGTTATTAAAGTAGTCTATTCCTCCTGCATGGTGTAATGGTGACAGTGTGTGCATCGTGTGGTTCTTGTCGTAGATTATGATCATAATCTCTTGTAGGTTATGGAGTTGATTATCACTATGATAGTATTGATGTGATCTATTCCCCCTTTCATAGTGTAATGGTGATAGTGTGTATGCTATGTTAGTACTCGGTTTATTTTGCAAAGATCTATTATGCTCTAAGGTTATTTAAATATGAACATTGAATGTTGTGGAGCTTGTTAACTCCGGCATTGAGGTGCTCTTGTAGCCCTACACAATGAATGGTGTTTGTCATCCAACAAAGAGTGTATGTAGCACAAATGAGAGAAGTTATTATTTATTATGCGATCAATGTTGAGAGTGTCCACTAGTGAAAGTATGATCCCTAGGCCTTGTTTACTCGCTGCCATATTTTATTCAGATTGCTATTACCACTCATATACATCCATACTACTTGTATTTCACTATCTCTTCGCCGAACTAGTGCACCTATACATTTGACAAGTGTATTAGGTGTGTTGGGGACACAAGAGACTTCTTGTATCGTGATTGCAGGGTTGCTTGAGAGGGATATCTTTGACCTCTTCCTCCCTGAGTTCGATAAACCTTGGGTGATCCACTTAAGGAAAACTTGCTGTTGTTCTACAAACCTCTGCTCTTGGAGGCCCAACATTGTCTACAAGAATAGAAGCACCCGTAGACATCAAGCTATTTTCTAGCGCCGTTGCCGGGGAGGTAAGGTAAAAGGTATTCACATCCTCCGACTACTAAGTTATTTCTTAGCATTGTTGCCGGTGTGTGAGTGCTCGAAGCTATTTCCTTTAGATCCTGCAATTGCATCTTTTTGTTTCTTGTTTTTATTTTCACTAGTTAGGCATAATGGAAAACAACAAAAAAATTAGTGAGCTTTTTAATCTTTTTCCTGATTTAGAATTGTTTGATACGAAAATTAAAAAACCTATGGAACCTTATTTGCATGCTAGTAGCAATGTTATTAGTATGAATGCAATTACTGCTAATGCTATGGAGAAGTCTAAGCTTGGGGAAGCTAGTTTTTGTGATCTTTTTAGCTTTCCATCTTCGGGGAGAAAATTTGCTCTGATAATACTTTATCTCCTATATGCGATAACTCTAAGGATGCTTGTGATATTTTAAATCCACCTACTGAAAGTATTCCGTATAAAATACCCATGAAAATTATTGAACGTGTTGTGGATAACCGCTATGAAGGGGATGGAACTGTCCATCCTGGAGATCATTTACTCTCTTTGCATGAATTATGCGGGTTATTTAAGTGTGCAGGTATCTCTATGGATGAAGTGAAGAAGAAATTATTTGTTATGTCGCTATCTGGTAAAGCGGCGCATTGGTATAAACTGCTGAAGGATGGGCGCTCTCTTGATTGGAAGGATATTGTGCCTCTATTTTATTCTAAATTCTATCCTCCAAGTGAAATTCACAAAGATCGAAACCGTATATATAATTTCTGGCCTCATGATGGAGAGAGTATTGCCCAAGCATGGAAGAGATTGAAGTCCTTAATGCTCAAATGCCCCAATCATGAGCTTCCTGGTAATGTTATCATTGATAATTTCTATGCAAGACTTTCTTTTCAGGATAAAACCTTGCTGGATACTGCTTGTTCTGGATCATTCACGCGCAATAAAGAAGAGTTTAAATGGGACCTTCTTAATCGGATTCAGGAGAACGCTGAAGATTGGGAGAATGACAAAGGTAAAGAGTCAGGTATAAATTATGATTATGAATGCATTGAAACTTTTATGGATACTGATAAATTTCGAAATATAAGTGCTACTTATGGTCTTGACTCTCAAGTTATTGCAAATCTTTATAAAGCTTTTGTTTCTCACATTGAATTGCCTAGGAAGAATTTTGATAAGTATCATGAACCTTTTAAAGACGCTTGCATGAAGGATGAAACTGTTATTAATGATTGCAATGAACATGTTCAAACTTCTAAAAATGCTATTTCCTATAAGCATGTAAATTTTTGTGGAATACATAGACCTTGTGGAATTAATCAAATCGAAAATGAATATTGTATCCATCATAGGAATGAAAAAACTAGAAAGTGGTCTAGGGCTCTAGATGATCTTGGTGAAAAAGTGTGTGCCCTCTATCCTTTTATTTGTGAACTCTACCATAGAGTTGGTCATTTTAATTTTCAATGCTCCTCCAATGATAATTCGAACCCCATGAGTGCTGCAAATTTGTATTGTGATGATGAAATTACTCCTAATCAGCATGATGAACTTACCTTATTTTTGAAGTGTGAAGAGTTATCAAGAAAAATTTCTTTGTTAGATATTAACGATCTTGATATTGATGATGTCCTGCATGGGTGTCTTTCTTATTGCATTAATAATTGCCATACAAATACTTACATACAAAATATTTTAGAAGATGACACTTTGCCAAAATATGATAGGACCGCTATGTGTTTCAAACTTATTAATGAAAAGAAGGAATCCTCCAAGATTTCTTCTATTGTTTCTGGAAATAAAGCAGGTTATGTGGAGAAGCCATAATGAATCTGAGTACGATGATCTTCCTATGCCCTGTACCCATGTTAGTGATCATGATTTGGAAGAGCACACTATCTTTGATATTGGAAATCTCTTTGGTACTGATTATAAAAGTAATGATGATAGCACTATTCATGTCCCCTCAAACGATGATATTGAAAGCTCTAAGCTTGGGGATGTTGTGCTTGAAGATCCTATATTTGAGACCTCTACTTTTAGTGAAAATGATGATATTACATATTCTGGTTTAGATAATCGCTATAGAGATGGATATGACATATGTTACAATTATCCTTATGAAACTTGTCATAGTTATGATGGGCTTGCCAAAAACCATTCCCTTAGTATGCAACTTGTTTACCATGTTCAAATTCTTAATAATGATCCTGCTCCAATCCTATATAACTAAGAAGTTCATCCCCACTAACATATTTCTCTAAACATGCAAGACGTCCACATCATCGAGCCTTCCACGTCAGCAATTCTTCCATGTCAGCCCAACTATGTTTACGATCTGAGAAAAGCCCCACCTACCGTTAGCTTTGAGTTTTCTTCAATCGACCCGAGTTTAACGTATTTATCGTTCGCTAATTCTGTAAAAAAAAACTCATCGTCTGCTCAGCGTCCGTTTCTTCTTTTCCTCTCCTGTAACTGACGATGAAAACACTAACACCAAGCCGTGTGTCTCCTCCGCCGCCCTCCCCACCACGTCCATTATCACCATCTACACAGTTCTACTAACAATTTATATATACCCCGATCACACATGCAGCGCTGCCGCTCTTAGGAGCGGACAACAATGGAAGCCACCGATGTCTCATCTTGCTGTTGTGGGGGTGCGAAGATGAGATCGTGTTGGAGAGCGCACGCATCTTCTGATCTTCTCAACATCCCATCGATCATGCCATCAAGAACCATTACTGGATGCATCAGCGGTGTTGTCCGCATGTTGTCAACGACTCAGCTGTGCTCGATAATGTCTATGTAGTAAGATTAGTTTTCTTATTTCATTTAGTAAAGCTTCTCCTTGCTCCAATCTGTGTGATTGATCTCCGATGGCCCCATGACCCCACCTGCCTCATTTCTTTTGCTTGACAGGTAGGAGTACTTGGTAATTCCACATGAAGTGACTTGCCTTTGTGCATCACATAACTAAGATAAAGGCCCTTCTTGGCGTGAATTCTTATCGTGCACATGTCAAAATGCATTGCTGACTCGATGCATGTTCTATCTTTCCATTTTCATTTACAGTCAAAAAATGAAGCAGCACCAAGCTTCCTGGACTATATATCATTGTAAAAGCTCGGCTGGAGGCTGTGCCACCATAGGCGTCTACGACGTTGACAAAAGTACCGACGATGCCATAGCGGTTCCTCTGTGTGGATTCTCAGTTATCCCACTTCCCCTTTACTATTATTTATACAGTATGTTTTGGTAACACTGAACTCCTGGATTATTTTTCCTGAAACTACGCAGTATGGACAGGTGAGTGCAGGTGAGACTATGCTACTTTACTTTCATGTTGAAATAATGCTATTCATTTTTTTGTTCAGTACAACAAAACGTTGTTTCACAAGATATGCAGTCCCTTTACCTGCATAAGTTAAATGTTGTTTCCTCCTGGAGTACCATATTTTTATCTCTAATCCCCAATAGGATTGCTTTTTGATACTTTTGTCCATTATTACTCTGATATATGCTTCCAGATGCTTCTAAATTCTAATAAAGCTGGTTAATTAATTTTGTAGCTTTCGCCCTGCCACAGTGGACCTATATACAATGGATGAATTAATTTATGCAGATTTCAGAGATTACGCACATAGTGCACCTATGCAATTTTCTATACAATATCCTTAACTGAAACTATTATTTTTTCTGTTAGTTTCTTAGTTTAATCTTCAACTCCCTGCAAACAGAAATGCCCCGTTATTTATATGTACAATAATTTTGAGTGGACAACTTCGTCGATTTCTTCTTTACATGTTTGTATCTGAAAAAAATCAGAACAATATTGTGGTAATCATTTCTGTAAATCCTCCGTCCACTTTGCCAAATTTGAACTGTGTAATTTAGATGCACTTCTCTTTGAAAACTTCACCCAGGAGTCGCGGTTTATGCATAGTTCATTCTTCTATCTACTAATGCTTATCGTTGCCACTTAATTCATCGATTCTCATATTTCTCTGATGTATATATACAATTATAAAATTATTTTAAAGCAAAATGTTCCGCAGCAATGCGCGGGGCATCATCTAGTTACTATTAATGAGAAGAGTTTCTCTTATGTCAAAAATAATGATACCTTTATGCATATGAATCATGATAAGAATGTTTTAAGTGATGGTTATATTGTGGATTTCATCAATGATGCTACTGAAAGTTATTATGAGAGAGGGAAACACGGTTGTATGCATCGTAATAATATTCAGTTTCCCCTCTTTATGTTGAGAATGTTGAAGTTACTCGTGTCTTATCTTCTTATGCTTGTCACTTTGTTCTTCATGAATTTATTTGTGTACAAGATTCCTTTTCATAGGAAGTGGGGTAGGTTTAAATGTGCTTTGAATTTGCTTCTTGATGCTCTCTTTTGCTTCAACTCTTATTTCTTGCGAGCATCATTAGAATTACTGAGCCCATCTTAATGGCTATAAAGAAAGAACTTCTTGGGAGATAACCCATGTCTTTATTTACTACAGCACTTTTGTTTTATATTTGAGTCTTGGAAGTTGTTTACTACTGTAGCAACCTCTCCTTATCATGTTTTTGTGCCAAGTAAAGTCTCTATGGTAAGGTTGGTACTAGATTTGGATTACTGCGCAGAAACAGATTTGCTGTCTGTCACGAATTCGCGCAGAAGTCTCTGTAGGTAACTCAGAAAAATCTGCAAATTTACGTGTGTGATCCTCAGATATGTACGCAACGTTCATTAGTTTTGAGTTTTTCCATTTGAGCAAGTTAAGTGCCCCTGCCAAATTCGTCTTTACGGACTGTTCTGTTTTTGACAGATTCTGCCTTTTATTTCGCATTGCCGCTTTTGCTTTGTTGAATGGGTTTCTTTGTTCCATTAACTTTCAGAAGTTTTGTGCAATGTCCAGAAGTGTTAAGAATGATTGTGTCACCTCTGAACATGTGAATTTTTATTATGCACTAACCCTCTAATGAGTTTGCTCTAAGTTTGGTGTGAAGGAAGTTTTCAAGGGTCAAGAGAGGAGGATGATATATGATCAAGAAGAGTGAAAAGCCTAAGCTTGGGGATGCCCCGTGGTTCATCCCTGCATATTTCAAGAAGACTCAAGCGTCTAAGCTTGGGGATGCCCAAGGCATCCCCTTCTTCATCAACTTATCAGGTTTCTTCTATTGAAACTATATTTTTATTCGGTCACATCTTATGTACTTTACTTGGAGCGTCTGTGTGCTTTTATTTTCGTTTTGTTATTTGCATTCTTTGAATAAATTCATTCTTGTGTGGGAGAGAGACACGCTCCGCTGTTGCATATGAACACATGTGTTCTTAGCTTTACTTTTAATGTTCATGGCGAAGGTTGAAAACTGCTTCGTTCATTGTCATATGGTTGGAAACGGGAAATGCTTCATGTGGTAAATGGTATAATGTCTTGAATAATTTGATACTTGGAAATTGTTGTGCTCATATAAATCATGTTTAAGCTCTTGCATCATATACTTTGCACTTATTAATGAAGAACTACATAGAGCTTGTTAAAATTTGGTTTGCATGATTGGTCTCTCTAAGTCTAGATATTTTCTGGTTGAGGTGTTTGAACAACAAGGAGATGATGTAAAGTCTTATAATGCTTACAATATGTTCATATGTGAGTCTTGCTGCACCATTTTATACTTGAGTTTCTTCAAACAACCTTGCTAGCCTAGCCTTGTATTGAGAGGGATTCTTCTCGTGCATCCAAATCCTTGAGCCAAAAACTATGCCATTTGTGTCCACCATACCTACCTATCACATGGTATTTCTCCGCCATTCCAAAGTAAATTGCTTGAGTGCTATCTTTAAACAATTCAAAAGTTATTACCTCTTATTTGTGTCAATGTTTTATAGCTCATGAGGAAGTATGTGGAGTTTATCTTTCAATCTTGTTGGGCAACTTTCACCAATGGACTAGTGGCTTCATCCGCTTATCCAATAATTTTGCAAAAAGAGCTGGCAATGGGGTTCCCAGCCCCGAACTAATTAACTTTCATAAATTTACAAATAGACACTCCTCCATGGTATGTGATTGTTGGTTGGCACCCGAGGATTCGGTTAGCCATGGCTTGAGAAAGCAAAAGGTGGGGAGGAGTGTCATCTAAATAAAACTAAAATAAAAAGGCACTCCTTCATGGTATGAGATTGTTGGCAGGCACCCGAGGATTCGATTAGCCATGGTTTGTGAAAGCAAGGTTGGAAGGAGTGCCACCCAAAAATAAAATTTCATGGGAGCCGCTCTTTGATAGTCTGTCTGGCAAGGGGGTTAGAGTGCCCACTACCATTCGTTGACAACAACAAACACCGCTCAAAACTTTACTTTTTATGTTCTCTTATGTTTTCAAAATAAAAGCTCTAGCACAAATATAGCAATCAATGCTTCCCTCTGCGAAGGGCCATTCTTTTACTTTATTGTTGAGTCAGTTTACCCACTTCTTTCTATCTTAGAAGCAAACACTTGTGTAAACTGTGTGCATTGATTCTTACATGTTTACCTATTGCACTTGTTATATTACTTTGTGTTGACAATTATCCATGAGATATACATGTTGAAGTTGAAAGAAACCGCTGAAACTTATATCTTCCTTTGTGTTGTTTCAAAGCTTTTTACTAAGAATTTATTGCTTATGAGTTAGTTCTTATGCAAGTCTTATTGATGCTTGACTTGAAAGTACTATTCGTGAAAAGTCTTTGCTATATGAATCAATTGTTTAGTCATTATCTTTACTATTGCTTTGAATCACTTCATTCATCTCATATGCTTTACAATAGTATTGATCAAGATTATTATAGCATGTCACTTAAGTAATTATCTTTGTTATCGTTTACCTACTCGAGGGCGAGTAGGAACTAAGCTTGCGGATGCTTGATACGTCCCAAACGTATCTATAATTTCTTATGTTCCATGCTACTTTTATGATGATACTTACATGTTTTATACACACTTTACATCGTTTTGATGCGTTTCGGAACTAACCTATTGACGAGATGCCGAAGTGCCAGTTCCTGCTTTTTTTGGTTTCAGAAATCCTAGTAAGGAATATTCTCGGAATCGGACGAAATCAATGCCCAACACCTTATTTTTCCCGGAAGTTTCCAGAGCATCGAAGAAGTGGAGAGAGGAGCCGGGGCCCCACACGCCGGGCGGCGCGACCAAGGGGTGGGCGCGCCCCTAGTGTGTGGGCCCACCAGGGCCCTCAGAACTCCCCGCCTACTTAAGGTCTCCGTCGCGAAAACCCTATCACGATTGTGAAACGAAAACCTTCCCGAGCGCGTCATCGCGAAATCAAGATTCGGGGACAGAAGTCTCTGAGACACGGGACGGGGAAGTGCCCCCGGAAGGCTTCTCCATCGACACCACCACCATCTCCATCAACGCTGCTGCTCCCATGATGAGGAGGGAGTAGTTCTCCTTCGAGGCTAAGGGCTGTACCGGTAGCTATGTGGTTAATCTCTCTCTCTGTACTCCAATACAATGATCTCATGAATTGTTTTGCATAATTGAGATCCATACGATGAGCTTTGTATCGCTACTAGTCTATGTGCTACTCATGTGATGTTATTAAAGTAGTCTATTCCTCCTGCATGGTGTAATGGTGACAGTGTGTGCATCGTGTGGTTCTTGTCGTAGATTATGATCATAATCTCTTGTAGGTTATGGAGTTGATTATCACTATGATAGTATTGATGTGATCTATTCCCCCTTTCATAGTGTAATGGTGATAGTGTGTATGCTATGTTAGTACTCGGTTTATTTTGCAAAGATCTATTATGCTCTAAGGTTATTTAAATATGAACATCGAATGTTGTGGAGCTTGTTAACTCCGGCATTGAGGTGCTCTTGTAGCCCTACACAATGAATGGTGTTTGTCATCCAACAAAGAGTGTATGTAGCACAAATGAGAGAAGTTATTATTTATTATGCGATCAATGTTGAGAGTGTCCACTAGTGAAAGTATGATCCCTAGGCCTTGTTTCCAATACTGCAAACACCGCTTACTTACTGTTCTTGCATGTTTACTCGCTGCCATATTTTATTCAGATTGCTATTACCACTCATATACATCCATACTACTTGTATTTCACTATCTCTTCGCCGAACTAGTGCACCTATACATCTGACAAGTATATTAGGTGTGTTGGGGACACAAGAGACTTCTTGTATCGTGATTGCAGGGTTGTTTCATAGGGATATCTTTGACCTCTTCCTCCCTGAGTTCGATAAACCTTGGGTGATCCACTTAAGGGAAAACTTGCTTTTGTTCTACAAACCTCTGCTCTTGGAGGCCCAACACTGTCTACAAGAATAGAAGCACCCGTAGACATCACATGTCTGTTCTTGATTATGATGATAATAGGTTACAATGGGGTGCCGAATAGTTCGGCTGAGATCTCGTCGAGATGCTAAGCTTTACGATGACCTAGCTCTAAGCTTCTGGTGGCTAAGATTGCTAAGATTGATTGTGTCCCTCGGCAGCCCCTCTCCTGGCCTTTATATAGGAGGCCAGGTCTCAAGAGGTCTAACCGAGTACGACTAGGTTTACAGTAATTTTAGATCTAATCTTTCCTTGTTCGGCTGCTTCTTCGTCTTGCTTGTCAAGGAATCTTCTGGTGCACCGTCCGGATGGGCCGCCTTTCCTCCAAGTGCCTTCATGGGCCTCCAACTAGGAAATATAGGATAGGGCAACGTCGGTTACCCGAAGGGTAGTGCCCACATCAGTAGCCCCCGAGTGTCTAGCCGAAGATAGTTCGGGTAGAGACTAAAGCATGGCTTCTTCTAATGTCCTTTTTCTTGATTGTTCTTGTTCTTCTTCTGTCGGGTGCGCGTCAGCGCTCCCGATGGGAGTAGCCCCCGAGTCTAGGTACGGATGCTTGCAATCCGTTGTCACCACTCGAATATTTTGCTCTGCCGAAGTTTTTCTGCAAGTCTTCATAAGTCATCCGATACATTTCCTCATGCAAGGGATAACGAGTAACGTGCCCAACTTTTGTTGGTTAACTGCCGATGGCAAAACAACGTTACCCTACACAGAATCAAGTCCCCGGGCATGATCCTGGAGTGCAAAAAAGTTTTATCGGGTGCCAGTGCTCCCGATGGGAGTAGCCCCCGAGTCTGGACACGAACGCTTTACGTTCGGGTGCAGACTTAAGTTGAACATTCCATCCTTCTCTCCAAATATATCTTCGAGTCCTCATTCTTTCGAATGCACATCTTCTTTTTATCGGGTGCGCGTCAGCGCTCCCGATGGGAGTAGCCCCCGAGTCTAGGCGTGAATGCTTTGCAATCTACGCATAGACTCAAGTTCACTATCCGATACATTCTTTTATTCCTTCGAATGCTTTAAACATTTCTCATGACGTCATTGATGACGTTTTGCTGATATCTTGATTTTGACTGACAGGACGCGACCCGCTGGGCCTATTCTTTCTCTGTCTAGCCTCGTTTTTAAGCAACATCCGCCTTTCTTGCACAGTTACCGAGGTGCCTCCTCGATTTCCGCAATCCTTAACGAAAAAGGACCACTTAAAGAACAAAAATCTCTGGTCCTTTCCAGTCTTGCCATAACGTCTTCTCGCCCTTCTTCTTCTTCCTTTCTTCACAACTGCTGCGCCGCCACCACCGCTTTTCCGATCCTCCCTAGATCTCGCGATGGTGAAGAAGAAGAGCCTTACCACCGCCGCCAGCTCTAGCGGAGGCGCCGCCGCCAAATCCTCCTCGATTCTTCCGAAGGGGGGCGCTCCAAGCGCTCCTCCCCCAACTCCGGCGCCGCCGGCGCCGCCAAGTTCATTGGCCAAGCCTGGAGATTGGATAGCGTCAACGGTCACCAAGCGTGACGAGAAGAGATCCCGAAGCCTGGGACTAATCTCCTCTGACGAGGGGAATGTGATCTTTCCAGGTGCGATTTCTCGGCCTAATCCCCCTGCTGGCTTTACCGTGATGTTCTTGTCGTTCCTATATCGGGGTCTTTCGCTCCCCGCTCATGAATTCCTCCTCCACCTCTTGCGAACTTACGAGATCCAATTATGGCAACTCACTCCCAACTCAATCCTCCACGTTGCTGTGTTCATCACCCTTTGCGAGGCATTTCTGGGCATCAAACCTCATTTTGGGCTGTGGAAAAAGATCTTCTATGTGAAGAGATACAGCAGTAGTAATGGATCCTTTGTCACCGGAGGAGTGGGGTTTGTAGCTCGTTCGGATGTTAATTACTTCAATTTCCCAATGAGAGAATCTGTGCAAGGGTGGAGATTGAAATGGTTTTACGTCAAGGATTCCTTGTCACCCGAATCCCAGCTTCCTTGCTTTGTCGACGTCCTTGAAGCCAAGCCTAAGAATTCCTGGAAGAACATTCTCTCACCCGACGAAAGAGTAGCAGCCGATGAATTATTTGCTAAATTTCTTCGAATCAAAGAGGCCGATGGCCAAACCATGGTCGGCACAGAGGTGGCAGCAGTGTTCCTGAAACGTCGAGTCCAACCAGTCATGGCCAGAGTTCACCCGATGTGGTTGTATTCAGGTCCAAAGGATGAAACCAGGATTAATGCTGCCGAACTGTCGGAAAAGGAACTGCTCGATGAAGTCCGTCGCCTTACTTTCTTCAGTCAAGAAGACTCGATCCCATTGATATCTACTTACACCCCTCTTGATGCCGAACATCCACCGTCTGAGGTAACTTTCCCTTTCGAATTCTTACTGTGCTTCTCTTACTTAGTTAACATAATTACCATTGTTCTTATTCGTTTTCCTTTTTGACAGGTTCCCATAGTCTCTGGGAATTTGCATGATTCGCCAAACGATACCTCTGAAGGAAGAGGCTCCTCAGTACCCGTTGATTTTCACACTGTCGAGCATACAAGCCCAGAAAGCGATGATGATCCGATAGATTCTGAAACTGTTCACACCGATCTTCCTCCCCCAGCCGATGACGCTTGCAACACAGAGGGATCAATGCGTGATGATGACGCTGATCATGATGCCTTTGTTAATGCAGCTGTGGAGGAGACTAAGGCTTCACCCGTGAAGAGATCAATCGGCGGCTTTGCCGACGAAGACGATCTCCTCGACTGGTAAGTACTTCCTGCTCTGACGCCATATTTGGTCCTCTTATTTCTCACATTCTTTTCATAACCTTCAACGATCATTTCCCTTTTTGCAGGACGAAGGTTTCGTCGTGCCTCCATCCAAGAAAGCCAAATCTGATGCTGCTCCGCCGGCTGTTGCAGCTTCCGAAGCTTCAGCTCCTCAGGCGCTCCCGCGGCCAGGCTTCGACTGCTTCTTCCCTCTCCAAGGGGAAGGATGTTCCTGCCGCCACCATGACTCCTTCCCTTAGCCCCTTTTGAATACAACGCGAATTTCTTGAAATATGCCTTGTCTAATGATTCTTTGTAAAACATCCTTTTTTTTCTTAAGGACTTGCGAGGTGTTATATCTTCTTTGGAGGCCTTTGCCTCTCAATTTACCTCTCTGGAGGCGGACAAAGTTCGACTGCAGGAGGAAGTTAAATCTTCCTCTTCGAAGTTGGACGGCGCCATTAAAAAGGCTGCCATGGCTCGCCAGGAGGTCGACTCCCTGAAAGAGGAGCTGGGCAAACTGAAGGAGAGGCTGAAAGAGGAGGAAGCTCGGGCAGCTGAAAAGGATGAGCTCCTTCGTCAGTCTTCTTTGGCTCTACTTGGTAAGCTCTTTTATACGCCACTGCCGATTATTACTCTTACGGATTCGTTCCTTTATCAATGATCTTTTCCAATTTTATCTTCTTGTAGAAGCCGCCAACATTCCTGCTGCTGCCTTGGACAAGGTTCCAAACAACTCTCCAGCAAATGGTGTGTCGATGGCTCTTGCCTCCCACCAGCTTACGCGGGAGCTTCTTGAAAAGGGGAAAGGTGCCCTGGCGCGGATGCATTTGATGATTTTCCCCAAGATCAAGCAGGACAAGACTCTGGGGCAGTTGATCGATGCCTTCGCGGTTGACACCAAGGAGGTTATCGAGGTATTCAAGCGTACTTCGCGTACCTATGGTGCCCTCCTTGCCTTCCAACTTATGATGGGTCATGGCTTTAAGGCTGACATCGAAGAGATGACTAAGGAGCTGCCGAAAGAGCAGGATGGGCAATTCGTTGACCTAAGCGTCTTTACAACGCCTGCCCTTACTTGTGCTCGCCAGCTCCTTGAACTAGTTTCATCAAGAAAGACATCGACTGGACCCAGTCTATCGACTCAGACCCAAGCTCCTTGATTTTTGTAACAAACTTATCTTCGGGCTGATGTGAAACATTGTTCTGTTGCAAAACTTGTGTTTGTAATAAACTCCGTGTTTGGCAATGTTGCTAGCACACCTCTATTATGATATTTTTACTTGCACTTCTCCCGATGGGAGTTTCTTTGGATGCTCAATTTGACCATATCTATCATCCTTTTTTTTTGTTTTCCTGCAGGTTTTCCCAGTGCCGTCATTTGTCGATGACTCTTCGGGTGCTCTTCCTGAAGGTGATCGGATCCAGCGTATGAAGGATCGGATCACTCAGATGGAAAAGGACTTGCGCAGTACTTACGCCTTAGCTGCGATTGTCAATAAGAAGAGCGAGATTGCAGCCGACGTGGAGCGGTATGAGCTGCACAAAGCTACCGAGAGTTTGAACTGTAAGTTTCTTGATCCCGACTCCCTTTTGTCAACAACGCCTTGTCTGATCCTCTAATTATTTCTTTGCCAGTCATAGCTCTGAACCGTGCGGAGGAAAACAAACGGATTCACGAGCGTGTACATGCTTTAACCCAGCTATCCTCAGCCGAAGAGATTTTCTGGCGGGAACACTCGAAGGCTTCGACTGTCGCACAATTTCAGGATCGGGTTCAGCAAGTCCACCATTTCTTCGACAAGTGCTACAAAGCAATGAGGGTGGTTTGGAAGACAATGTTCCCTTTAAACGCAGTTCCCCCTACGCTGCTGACTTTGATGTCTGAGTTTGGAAATGCCAAGAAGATTCGAGACTTGGTGCGAGCTCAAGTTTTTGCAGGGGCCAGGTTTACGCTTGCCCTTGTACTTGCTCGTTATCCCTCGGCAAGTTTGCTGTCTATTGCCAACGCGACTGGCGACTTAGAGGTACTGTATCCGAAGGTATTGTTGCCCGCCAATATAATTGTCGACAGACTTGAAAAGGATTCAAAGGTACCTGAAGAAAGAGAAACTCCTCAAGGGTGAATTCAGGGATTGATGTTACTTTGTAAATAGGCTATTTTGGCTACTTTATCCAAATGTTATGATTGTTTAGCCGAAGTTTATATTCGGTAGATACATGTATATGTACTTTTACCGTGTTGATGCCGTTGGCAAATTTTGAGGGAACAAATTTTAATTGTCCGTTAAACGTTTTTCATATTCGTTGGTCAGCAAATTATGTGAGTGATCAGCTCGTGTTGCAGGTCTTGCTAAAACCCGTTGTATGTGCAACTTTGCTTTCAACCGATGTATGTTCTGACAGTCATCTCGGGTGCAATGATGCTGCCGATGAGCCCGTTGTTCTTTGATATTTCCATAAGTAAAATATCGAACGTGGGTTGTATTGTGTGTATTTCCAAACTCTTGCTATTTACGGCACTCGTAGAGGCATCTATAGCAGAGGGAAGGATTAACATCCTTGTTTGCTTTGTATCTTTTAGCACTCGTAGAGGCTTTTCTTTTGAAGCACGATCTTCTGCCGCGGACTATGTTGCATGGTGATGCGGCTTAGACGTTTTGAATTACTGCAATGCTTAACAAAGGATCGAAACTTAAGTTCTCATTAATAAGGTAAGCACGAGACTAGAGGGCGAAAAAAGGAAGGCCCTGTTTAAAATAAAGGGAAAAAATTAAACGCTGATAAATTGCTTAAGCAAGGAAGGGGTTCTTCTCATCTTCTGGCTTTTTCACCACGTTAGTGGTTGCTGCAGCGTTGTTGATTTCACCAGGGTCTGTGGTTGCCAGCGTCTTGCTGTCTTCTATGCCTTCTGTGCCATCAACTGCCGAACCCTTTGCTGCCGAAGCTTTTGCTGCCGAAGCTTCTGCTGCCGAGGCTTCTGCTGCCGAGGCTTTAAGAGCAAGGTCGGCTGGCTTCTTCTTGATTTCCCTGTCCTGTTTCTCCTCCTTGATTTCGCGTATCGACAGCTTGGGTGGAGGATTGATAATTTCTTGTTTGATCCCAAACTTCGCAGCAATCCTCTGAAAGTCGCGATCACAATTGTCCGAGCGTGAGAAACTTCCATAGACTGTGATGTTTGTCCCGTTGTTCCCAGGCATTTTCAGCTTGAGGTATGCATTGTTGGAGATATGCCCAAGAGGCAATAATAAAAGTGGTTATTATATATCTTTATGTTTATGATAAATGTTTATATACCATGCTATAATTGTATTAACTGAAACATTGATACATGTGTGATATGTAAACAACAAAGAGTCCCTAGTAAGCCTCTTAACTAGCTTGTTGATTAATAGATGATTAGTTTCATAATCATGAACATTGGATGTTATTAATAACAAGGTTATATCATTGTATGAATGATGTAATGGACACACCCAATTAAGCGTAGCATAAGATCACGTCATTAAGTTATTTGCTATAAGCTTTCGATACATAGTTACCTAGTCCTTATGACCATGAGATCATGTAAATCACTTATATCGGAAAGGTACTTTGATTACATCAAACGCCACTGCGTAAATGGGTGGTTATAAAGGTGGGATTAAGTATCAGGAAAGTATGAGTTGAGGCATATGGATCAATAGTGGGATTTGTCCATCCCGATGACGGATAGATATACTCTGGGCCCTCTCGGTGGAATGTCGTCTAATGTCTTGCAAGCATATGAATAAGTTCATAAGAGACCACATACCACGGTACGAGTAAAGAGTACTTGTCAGGAGACGAGGTTGAACAAGGTATAGTGTGATACCGATGATCAAACCTCGGACAAGTAAAATATCGCGTGACAAAGGGAATTGGTATCGTATGTGAATGGTTCATTCGATCACTAAAGTCATCGTTGAATATGTGGGAGCCATTATGGATCTCCAGATCCCGCTATTGGTTATTGGTCGGAGTGAGTACTCAACCATGTCCGCACAGTTCGCGAACCGTAGGGTGACACACTTAAAGTTGGATGTTGAAATGGTAGTACTTGAATATGGAATGAAGTTGGAATATTTGTTCGGAGTCCCGGATGTGATCCCGGACATCACGAGGAGTTCCGGAATGGTCCGGAGAATAAGATTCATATATAGGATGTCATTTTATGTGAATAAAATGATGCGGAAGGTTCTATGGAAGGTTCTAGAAGGTTCTAGAAAAGTCCGGAAGAAACCACCAAGGAAGGTGGAGTCCACATGGGACTCCACCTCCATGGCCGGCCAACCCTAGTGGGGGAGGAGTCCCAAGTGGACTCCCCCTTAGGGGGCCGGCCCCCCCTATGGAAGGTGGAATTCCCACCTCTAGTGGGAGGGAAGGTTTCCCACCATATGGAAGGTTTTGGGTTCGGGTCTTATTCGAAGACTTGTAGTCCAACACTTGGGGCTTCCACCTATATATAGAGGGCCAAGGGAGGGGGCCGGCCACCCCAAGACCACAAGCTGGCCGCCCCCATAGAGTGGCCGGCCACCTCCCAAACCCTAGCTTTGCTCCTCCACTTCATATTGCCCGCATAGCTTAGCGAAGCTCCGCCGGACTTCTACACCGCACCGACACCACGCCGTCGTGCTGTCGGATTCAAGAAGGAGCTACTACTTCCGCTGCCCGCTGGAACGGGGAGGTGGACGTCGTCTTCATCAACAACCGAACGTGTGACCGAGTACGGAGGTGCTGCCCGTTCGTGGCGCCGGAACCGATCGTGATCAACATCTTCTACGCGCTTTTGCAAGCGGCAAGTGAACGTCTACCGCAGCAACAAGAGCCTCCTCTTGTAGGCTTTGGAATCTCTTCAAGGGTGAGTCTCGACAATCCCTCGTTGCTACCGTCTTCTAGATTGCATCTTGGCTTGGATTGCGTGTTCGCCGTAGGAAAATTTTTGTTTTCTATGCTACGTTATCCTACAGTGGTATCAGAGCCGTGTCTATGCATAGATGGTTGCACGAGTAGAACACAATGGTTTGTGGGCGTTGATGCTCTTGTTATCTTTAGTTGAGTACTTTGCATCTTTGTGGCATAGTGGGATGAAGCGGCTCGGGCTAACTTTACATGACCGCGTTCATGAGATTTGCTCCACGCTTGACATGCAACTTGTATTGCATAAGTGGCTTTGCGGGTGTCTGTCTCTCCTACTATAGTGAAGATTCAATTTACTCTTCTATTGAAAACACTAGTATCACCGTTGTGGTTCATGTTCGTAGGTAGATTGGATCTTACTCGAAAACCCTAAACCACGTAAAATATGCAAACCAAATTAGAGAACGTCTAACTTGTTTTTGCAGGGTTTGGTGATGTGATATGGCCATAATGTGATGATGAATATGTATGAGATGATCATTATTGTATTGTGGCAACCGGCAGGAGCCTTATGGTTGTCTTTAAATTTCATGTTGAGTAGTATTTCAAAGTAGTTGTAATAGTTGCTACATGGAGGACGATCATGAAGACGGCGCCATTGACCTTGGTGCTTCGCCGACGATGATGGAGATCATGCCCGTTGATGATGGAGATCATGTCCACGCTTTGGAGATCAAGATCAAAGGCGCAAAGACAAAAGGGCCATATCATATCACATATGAACTGCATGTGATGTTAATCCTTTTATGCATCTTATTTTGCTTAGATCGCGACGGTAGCATTATAAGATGATCCCTCTCACTAAAATCTCAAGATAATAAAGTGTTCATCCTTAGTAGCACCGTTATCAAGTCTTGTCGTTTCGAAGCATCTCGTGATGATCGGGTGTGATAGATTCAATAAGTACATACAACGGGTGCAAGACAGTTTTGCACATGCGGATACTAAGGTGGCCTTGACGAGCCTAGCATGTACAGACATGGTCTCGGAACACGTGATACCGAAAGGTAGAGCATGAATCATATGATTGATATGATGAACACTTTGAGTGTTCGCCATTGAAATCACACCTTTTCTCGTGATGATCGGGTTTAGGTGCGGTAGATTTGGTTCGTGTGATCACTAAGACAATGCGAGGGATATTGTTTTGAGTGGGAGTTCACCTAGATTTTTAATTATGTTGAATTAAAATTTGAACTCAATTTGTCATAAACTTAGTCTAAACTATTGCAAATATGTTGTAGATATGGCGTCCCCAATCAATTTTAACCAGTTCCTAGAGAAAGAAAAACTTAAGAGCAACGGTAGCAACTTCACCGACTGGTTCCGTCATGTGAGGATCTTCCTCAATGGCGGAAATCTGCAATATGTGCTTGATGCACCGCTAGGTGACCCTCCAGCAGAAACTGAAACCGATGAAGTAAAGAATGTTTACGCAACTCGGAAAACTCGGTACTCTCAAGTTCAGTGTGCCATCTTATGCAGTCTGGAATCCGATCTTCAAAAACGTTTTGAGCACCACGATCCTCATGAGTTGATGAAAGAGTTGAAGACTATTTTTGAAACTCATGCGGCCGTGGAATGCTATGAAGCATCGAAACACTTTTTCAGCTGTATGATGGAAGAAGGCAGCTCCATTAGTGAGCACATGCTCGTTATGACCGGGCATGCAAAGAAACTCAGTGACTTGGGAATAGTGATTCCTAACAGACTGGGGATTAATCGTGTCCTTCAATCACTGCCACCAAGTTACAAGAACTTTGTGATGAATTACAATATGCAGAACATGAACAAGGAGTTTCCTGAACTCTTTGGCATGTTAAAAGCTGCTGAGATTGAGATTAAGAAAGAGCACCAAGTGTTGATGGTCAACAAGACCACCAGTTTCAAGAAACAGGGCAAGTCTAAGGGAAAATTCAAGAAGGGTGGCAAGAAAGCTGCCACGCCTCCTATGAAACCTAAGAACGGCCCTAAGCCTGATGCTGATTGCTATTACTGCAAAGAGAAGGGACACTGGAAGCGTAATTGCTCCAAGTATTTGGCAGATCTGAAGAGCGGCCTTGTCAAGAAGAAGAAAGAAGGTATATCTGATATACATGTTATAGATGTTCATTTCACTGGTTCTCGTTCTAGTACCTGGGTATTTGATACTGGTTCGGTTGCTCATATTTGTAACTCGAAACAGGAACTAAAGAATAAACGACAACTGCTGAAAGATGAAGTGACGATGCGCGTTGGAAACGGATCCAAGGTCAATGTGATCGCAGTCGGGACACTTCCTCTACATCTACCTTCGGGATTAGTTTTAAGCCTAAATAATTGTTATTATGTACCCGCGTTGAGCATGAACATTATATCTGGATCTTGTTTAATGCAAGACGGTTATTCATTCAAGTCTGAGAATAATGGTTGTTCTATCTTTATGAATAATATCTTTTATGGTCGAGCACCTGAAAAGAATGGCTTATTTCTGTTAGATCTCGATAGTAGTGATACACTGATACGTCTCCAACGTATCGATAATTTCTTATGTTCCATGCCACTTTATTGATGATATCTACATGTTTTATACACATTATATGTCATTATTATGCGTTTTCGGAACTAACCTATTGACGAGATGCCGAAAGGCGGTTCTTTGTTTGCTGTTTTTGGTTTCGAAATCCTAGTAACGAAATATTCTCGAATCGGACGAAATCACCGCCAAAGTTCCTATTTTTCCCGGAAGCTTCCAGAGCACCGGAGGGATGAGAGGGGAGCCAGGGGGGCCCACACCACACCGGCGCGGGCCGGGGGGCGCCCCCTAGGGTGTGGGCACCCCGTGGCCCCTCCGACTCCCTCTCGGCGCCTATTTAAGCCTCCCTGACCTAAAAACACCGCCAGAGACCACGATACGGAGAAAAACCTTCCAGAGCCGCCGCCATCGCGAAATCAAGATTCGGGGGACAGAACTCTCTGTTCCGGCACCCTGCCGGACGGGGAATTGCCCCCGGAGCCGTCTCCACCACCGTCTCCACCGCCATCTTCACCGCCATCGCTGTCTCCATGATGAGGAGGGAGTAATTCACCCCCGGGGCTGAGGGCTCCGCTGTAGCTATGTGGTTCATCTCTCTCTTTATGTGATCTAGTTGAATATCGTCTATGTGCTACTCTAGTGATGTTATTAAAGTACTCTATTCCTCCTCCATGTGTGTAATGGTGATAGTGTGTGCACCGTGTGAGTACTTGGCATAGGCTATGATTATGATCTCTTGTAGATTATGAAGTTAATTATTGCTATGATGGTATTGATGTGTATTATTCCTCCTACATATGCATGATGGTGACAGTGTGCATGCTATGTTAGTTCTTGGTGTAATTATGTTGATCTATCTTGCACTCTAAGGTTATTTAAATATGAACATTGCATTGTGGAGCTTGTTAACTCCGGCATTGAGGGTTCGCGTAATCCTACGCAATGCGTTCATCATCCAACAAAAGAGTGTAGAGTAGTCCTATTATGTGATCATTGTTGAGAGTGTCCACTAGTGAAAGCAGGATCCCTAGGCCTTGCTTCCAAGCATCGAATCTCCGTTTGTTTACTGTTTTATTGCATGTTTACTCGCTGCCATATTTTATTCAGATTGCTATTACCACTCATATACATCCATATTACTTGTATTTCACTATCTCTTCGCCGAACTAGTGCACCTATACACCTGACAAGTGTATTTGGTGTGTTGGGGACACAAGAGACTTCTTGCTTTGTGATTACAGGGTTGCTTGAGAGGGATATCTTTGACCTCTTCCTCCTGAGTTCGATAAACCTTGGGTGATCCACTTAAGGGAAACTTGCTGCTGTTCTACAAACCTCTGCTCTTGGAGGCCCAACACTGTCTACAAGAATAGAAGCACCCGTAGACATCAAGCACTTTTCTGGCGCCGTTGCCGGGGAGGAAAGGTAAAAGGCACTCATACTTCGGTTCCAGGTAACAGTACTTTTCTGGCGCCATTGTGTGTGTGCTCGAAGCTATTTCCTTTAGACTCTGCAATTACATCTTTTTGTTTCTTGTTTTTATTTTCACTAGTTAGGCATAATGGACAACAAAGAGCTTTTTATTCTATTTCCTGATTTAAGACATGGATGGTTTGATGCGAAAATTAAAAAACCTATGGAACCTTATTTACATGATAGTAGCAATGTTATTAGTATGAATGCAATTACTGCTAATGCTATGAAGAAGTCTAAGCTTGGGGAAGCTAGTTTACATAAAAATAATCTTTTTAGCTCCTCCGCTTTGGAAGAAATATTTTGCTCTGATAATGCTTTATCTCCCATATGCGATAACTCTAATGATGCTTCTGATATTTTAAATCCACCTGCTGAAAGTATTCCGTATAAAATACCTATGAAAATTATTGAACGTGTTATGGATAACCGCTATGAAGGGGATGGAACTGTCCATCCTAGTAATCATTTACTGTTTTTGCATGAATTATGCGGGTTATTCAAGTGTGCAGGTATTTCAATGGATGAAGTTAGAAAGAAATTATTTGATATGTCGCTGTCTGGTAAAGCGGCGCATTGGTATAAACTATTGAAGGACGGGCGCTCTCTTGATTGGAAGGATATTGTGCCTCTATTTTATTCCAAGTTCTATCCTCCAAGTGAAATTCACAAAGATCGAAACCATATATATAATTTTTGGCCTCATGATGGAGAGAGTATTGCCCAAGCATGGGAGAGATTGAAGACTTTAATGCTCAAATGCCCCAATCATGAGCTTCCAGGTAATATCATTATTGATAATTTCTATGCAAGACTTTCTTTTCAAGATAAGACCTTGCTGGATACTACTTGTTCTGGATCATTCACGAGCAATAAAGAAGAGTTTAAAAGGGACCTTCTTGATCGGATTAAGGAGAACGCTGAAGATTGGGAGAACGACAAAGGTAAAGAGTCAGGTATAAATTATGATTATGAATGCATTGAAACTTTCATGGATAGTGGTAAATTTCGAAATATGAGTGCTACTTATGGTCTTGACTCTCAAGTTGCTGCAAATCTTTATAAAGCCTTTGCTTCTCATTTAGAATTGCCTAAAAAGAATTTTGATAAGTATCATGAACCTTTTAAAGACGCTTGCATGAAGAATGAAATTGTTGTTAATAATTGCAATAAGCATGCTCAAACTCCTAAGAATGCTATTTCCTATAAGCATGTTAATTTTTGTGGAATACATAGACCTTGTGGAATTAATCAAATAGAAGATGAATATTGTATCCATCACAGAAATGAAAAAACTAGAAAGTGGTCTAGAGCTCTAGATGATCTTGGAGAAAAAGTGTGTGCCCTCTATCCTTTTATTTGTGAACTTTGCCATAGAGTTGGTCATTTTAATTTTCAATGTTCCTCCAATGATAATTCAAACCCCATGAGTGCTGCAAATTTGTATTGTGATGATGAAATTACTCCTAATCAGCATGATGAACTTACCTTATTTTTGAAGTGTGAAGAGTTATCAAGAAAAATTTCTTTGTTAAATATTAACGATCTTGATATTGATGATGTCCTGCATGGTTGTCTTTCTTATTGCATTGATAATAGCCATACAAATACTTACATACAAAATATTTTAGAAGATGACACCTTGCCGAAATATGATAGGACCGCTGTGTGTTTTCAACTAATTAATGAGAAGGAGGGATCCTCCCAAGTTTCTTCTATTGTTTCTAAAAGTAAATCAGGTTATGCGGACAAGCCACCCTTCAAGCCTCTTCCTCCTAAAGAAGGGAATGAGGAGAAGAGAAGAAGAAGAAGAACGAAGAAGAAGAAGAAGAAGAAGAAGGAGAATAAAAAGAAAGAGGTAACGGCGTATCACCGCGTGAATGAGATAACGCTAGGTAACCGTAAGTATGTTGCTCCTAATGATTATTATGATAATGAATCTGAGTACGATGATCTTCCTATACCCTTTACCCATATTAGTGATCATGATTTGGATGAGCATGCTGCCTTTGATATTGAAAATCTCTTTGGTACTGATTATGAAAGTAATGATGATAGCATTATTCATGTCCCCTTAAACGATGATATTGAAAGCCCTAAGCTTGGGGATGTTGTGCTTGAAGATCCTATATTTGAGACTTCTACTTTTAGTGAAAATGATGATATTACATATTCAGGTTTAGATAATTACTGTAGAGATGTATATGACACATGCTACAATTATCCTTATGAAACTTGTCATAGTTATGATGGGCTTGCCAAAAACAATTCTTTTAATATGCAACTTGTTTACCATGTTCAAATTCTTGATAATAATCTTGCTCCAATTACTATTAATGAGAATAACTCTTCTTATGCCAAAATTAATGATACTTCTATGCATATGAACCATGATAAGAATGTTTTAAGTGACGGGTATATTGTGGATTTCATCAATGATGCTACTGAAAGTTATTATGAGAGAGGGAAATATGGTTATATGCATCTTAATAATATTAAGTTTCCCCTCTTTATGTTGAGAATCTTTAAGTTACTCGTGTTTTATCCTCTTATGCTTGTTACTTTGCTCTTCATGAATTCATATGTGTATAAGATTCTTTTGCATAGGAAGCATGTTAGGCTTAAATGTGTTTTGAATTGCCTCTTGAAGCTCTCTTTTGCTTCAAATACTATTTCTTGCGGGTGCATCACCAAAATTGCTGAGCCCATCTTAATGGCTATAAAGAAAGAACTTCTTGGGAGATAACCCATGTGTTATTTTTCTACAGTACTTTGTTTTATATTTGTGTCTTGGAAGTTGTTTACTACTGTAGCAACCTCTCCTTATCATGTTTTTGTGCCAAGTAAAGTTTCTATGTCAAAGTTGATGTTATATTTGGGATCGCTGCGCAGAAACAGCATTGCTGTCTGTCACGAATCTGGGCTCAGTTCTCTGTAGAAAATTCGAAAAAATCTGCCAATTTACGAGCGTGATCCTCAGATATGTACGCAACTTTCATTAGTTTTGAGTTTTTCCATTTGAGTAAGTCTGGTGCCATCTTAAAATTCGTCTTTACGGACTGTTCTGTTTTTGACAGATTCTGCCTTTTATTTCGCATTGCCGCTTTTGTTAAGTTGAATGAGTTTCTTTGTTCCATTAACTTTCAGAAGTTATGTGCAATGTCCAGAAGTGAAAAGAATGTTTGTGTCACCTCTGAACATGTGAATTTTTGATTATGCACTAACCCTCTAATGAGTTTGCTTGAAGTTTGGTGTGAAGGAAGTTTTCAAGGGTCAAGAGAGGAGGATGATATACTACGATCAAGAAGAATGAAAAGTATAAGCTTGGGGATGCCCCGGTGGTTCATCCCTGCATATTTCAAGAAGACTCAAGCATCTAAGCTTGGGGATGCCCAAGGCATCCCCTTCTTCATCGACAAAGTATCAGGTTCCTTCTCTTGAAACTATATTTTTATTCGGTCACATCTTGTGTACTTTACTTGGAGCGTCTGTGTGCTTTTATTTTTGTTTTTGTTTTGTTATCTTAGTTCTCTGAATAAGTTCATCCTTGTGTGGGAGAGAGACACGCTCCGCTGGTTCGTATGAACACATGTGTTCTTAGCTTTTAATTTTCATGGCGAAGATTGAAACTGCCGTTAATTGTTATATGGTTGGAAACGGGAAATGCTACATGTAGTAATTGGTATAATGTCTTGAATAATGTGAAACTTGGCAATTGTTGTGCTCATATAAATCTTGTTTAAGCTCTTGCATCATGTACCTTGTACCCATTAATGAATAATTACATAGAGCTTGTTAAAATTTGGTTTGCATGATTGGTCTCTCTAAGTCTAGATATTTTCTGGTTGAGGTGTTTGAACAACAAGGAGACGATGTAAAGTCTTATAATGCTTACAATATGTTTATATGTGAGTCTTGCTGCACCATTTCATACTTGAGTTTGCTTCAAATAACCTTGCTAGCCTAAACCTTGTATCGAGAGGGAATACTTCTCATGCATCCAAATACTTGAGCCAATATTCATGCCATTTGTGTCCACCATACCTACCTACTACATGGTATTTCTCCGCCATTCCAAAGTAAATTGCTTGAGTGCTACCTTTAAACCATTCAAAATTTATCACCTCTGATTTGTGTCAATGTTTTATAGCTCATGAGGAAGTATGTGGTGTTTATCTTTCAATCTTGTTGGGCAACTTTCACCAATGGACTAGTGGCTTCATCCGCTTATCCAATAATGTTGCAAAAAGAGCTGGCAATGGGATTCCCAGTCCCAAATTAATTAACAAAAATAGACACTCCTCCATGGTATGTGATTGTTGGACGGCACCCGAAGGATTCGGTTAGCCATGGCTTGAGAAAGCAAAGGTGGGGAGGAGTGTCATCATAATAAAACTAAAATAAAATGGCACTCCTTCATGGTATGAGATTGTTGGCAGGCACCCGAGGATTCGGTTAGCCATGGTTTGTGAAAGAAAGGTTGGAAGGAGTGCCACCCAAAAATAAAGTAAAATGGGAGCCGCTCTTTGAAGGTTTGTTTGGCAAGGGGGTTAGAGTACCCGCTACCATTCGTTGACAACAACAAACACTTCTCAAAACTTTACTTTTATGCTCTCTATGTGTTTTTAAAATCAAAGCTCTAGCACAAATATAGCAATCAATGCTTTCCTCTTTGAAGGACCATTCTTTTACCTTATTGTTGAGTCAGTTTACCTATTCTTTCTATCCTAGAAGCAAACACTTGTGTAAATTGTGTGCATTGATTCTTACATGTTTACCTATTGCACTTGTTATATTACTTTGTGTTGACAATTATCTACGAGATATACATGTTAAAGTTGAAAGCAACCGCTGAAACTTATATCTTCCTTGTGTTGTTTCAAAGCTTTCTACTAAGAATTTATTGCTTATGAGTTAACTCTTATGCAAGACTCATTGATGCTTGTCTTGAAAGTATTATTCATGAAAAGTCTTTGTTATGTGATTCATTTGTTTACTCATTATCTTCATCATTGCTTCGAATCTCTGCATTTATCTCATGTGCTTTACAATAGTATGATCAAGGATATGATGGCATGTCACTTCAGAAATTATCTTTGTTATCGTTTTACCTGCTCGGGACGAGCAGAACTAAGCTTGGGGATGCTGATACGTCTCCAACGTATCGATAATTTCTTATGTTCCATGCCACTTTATTGATGATATCTACATGTTTTATACACATTATATGTCATTATTATGCGTTTTCCGGAACTAACCTATTGACGAGATGCCGAGAGGCCAGTTGCTGTTTTCTGCTGTTTTTGGTTTCAGAAATCCTAGTAACGAAATATTCTCGAATCGGACGAAATCACCGCCAAAGTTCCTATTTTTCCCGGAAGCTTCCGAGCACCGGAGGGGATGAGAGGGGAGCCAGGGGGGCCCACACCACACCCCGGCGCGGGCCAGGGGGGGGGGGCGCCCCCTAGGGTGTGGGCACCCCGTGGCCCCTCCGACTCCCTCTCGCGCCTATTTAAGCCTCCCTGACCTAAAAACACCGCCAGAGACCACGATACGGAGAAAAACCTTCCAGAGCCGCCGCCATCGCGAAATCAAGATTCGGGGGACAGAACTCTCTGTTCCGGCACCCTGCCGGACGGGGAATTGCCCCCGGAGCCGTCTCCACCACCGTCTCCACCGCCATCTTCACCGCCATCGCTGTCTCCATGATGAGGAGGGAGTAATTCACCCCCGGGGCTGAGGGCTCCGCTGTAGCTATGTGGTTCATCTCTCTCTTTATGTGATCTAGTTGAATATCGTCTATGTGCTACTCTAGTGATGTTATTAAAGTACTCTATTCCTCCTCCATGTGTGTAATGGTGATAGTGTGTGCACCGTGTGAGTACTTGGCATAGGCTATGATTATGATCTCTTGTAGATTATGAAGTTAATTATTGCTATGATGGTATTGATGTGTATTATTCCTCCTACATATGCATGATGGTGACAGTGTGCATGCTATGTTAGTTCTTGGTGTAATTATGTTGATCTATCTTGCACTCTAAGGTTATTTAAATATGAACATTGCATTGTGGAGCTTGTTAACTCCGGCATTGAGGGTTTCGTAATCCTACGCAATGCGTTCATCATCCAACAAAAGAGTGTAGAGTAGTCCTATTATGTGATCATTGTTGAGAGTGTCCACTAGTGAAAGCAGGATCCCTAGGCCTTGCTTCCAAGCATCGAATCTCCGTTTGTTTACTGTTTTATTGCATGTTTACTCGCTGCCATATTTTATTCAGATTGCTATTACCACTCATATACATCCATATTACTTGTATTTCACTATCTCTTCGCCGAACTAGTGCACCTATACACCTGACAAGTGTATTTGGTGTGTTGGGGACACAAGAGACTTCTTGCTTTGTGATTACAGGGTTGCTTGAGAGGGATATCTTTGACCTCTTCCTCCCTGAGTTCGATAAACCTTGGGTGATCCACTTAAGGGAAACTTGCTGTTCTACAAACCTCTGCTCTTGGAGGCCCAACACTGTCTACAAGAATAGAAGCACCCGTAGACATCATACACACATACATAACATTGATGCTAAGCGAATTAAATTGAATGATAATTCTACTTATATGTGGCACTGTCGTCTTGGTCATATTGGAGTGAAACGCATGAAGAAACTCCATACTGATGGATTACTTGAATCACTTGACTTTGAGTCACTTGATAGATGCGAAGCATGTCTGATGGGAAAAATGACTAAGACTCCATTCTCGGGTATGATGGAGCGAGCTACTGACTTATTGGAAATCATACATACAGATGTGTGTGGACCAATGAGTGTAGCATCGCGCGGTGGTTATCGTTATGTTCTAACCTTCACAGATGATTTGAGTAGATATGGGTATATCTATTTAATGAAACATAAATCCGAAACTTTCGAGAAGTTTAAGGAATTCCAAAGTGAAGTAGAAAATCAACGTAACAAGAAGATTAAATTTCTACGATCTGATCGCGGAGGTGAATATCTGAGTTATGAGTTTGGCATGCATTTAAAGAAATGCGGAATACTTTCACAATTGACACCGCCGGGAACACCACAACGAAACGGTGTGTCCGAACGTCGTAATCGAACTCTCTTAGATATGGTTCGTTCTATGATGTCTCTTACTGATTTGCCGTTATCATTTTGGAGTTATGCATTAGAGACAGCCGCATTCACTTTAAATAGAGCACCATCAAAATCCGTTGAAACGACGCCGTATGAATTATGGTTTAATAAGAAACCTAAGCTGTCGTTCCTAAAAGTTTGGGGTTGCGAAGCCTATGTAAAAAAGTTACAACCGGACAAGCTAGAACCCAAAGCGGAGAAATGCGTCTTCATAGGATACCCTAAGGAAACTATAGGGTACACTTTCTATCACAGATCCGAAGGCAAGATCTTTGTTGCTAAGAACGGAACCTTTCTTGAGAAAGAATTTCTCACTAAAGAAGTGACTGGAAGAAAAGTAGAACTCGATGAGATTGAAGAATCTCTACTCGTTGATCAGAGTAGCGCAGTACCGGAAAATGTTCCTGTACCACCTACACCGGCAACAGAGGAAGCTAATGATAATGATCATGAAACTTCAAATGAGACAGCTACTGAACCTCGCAGATCGACAAGGGATCGTGCCACTCCAGATTGGTATGATCCTTGTCTAAATGTCATGATTGTGGATAACAATGATGAAGACCCTGCGACGTATGAAGAAGCGATGATGAGCCCAGATTCCAACAAATGGCAAGAAGCCATGAAATCCGAAATGGGATCCATGTATGATAACAAAGTATGGACTTTGGTAGACTTACCTGATAGCCGCAAGGCTGTCGAGAATAAATGGATCTTCAAAAGAAAAACAGATGCTGATGGTAATGTTACTGTCTATAAAGCTCGACTTGTCGCAAAGGGTTTCCGACAAATTCAAGGTGTTGACTACGATGAGACTTTCTCACCTGTAGCGAAGCTAAAATCTGTGAGGATTTTGTTAGCAATAGCTGCATTTTTCGATTATGAGATTTGGCAGATGGATGTCAAAACGGCGTTCCTTAATGGAGACATTGAGGAAGAGTTGTATATGGTACAACCCAAAGGTTTTGTCGATCCTAAAAATGCTGACAAAGTATGCAAACTTCAGCGTTCAATCTATGGACTGAAGCAAGCATCGAGAAGTTGGAACCGACGTTTTAAGGTGATCAAAGACTTCGGGTTTATACAGTGTCATGGAGAGGCCTGTATTTACAAGAAAGTGAGTGGGAGCTCTGTAGCATTCCTGATATTATATGTAGATGACATATTATTGATTGGGAATGATATAGAACTATTAAGCAGTGTAAAGGGTTATTTGAATAATAGTTTTTCAATGAAAGACCTTGGTGAAGCATCATACATATTAGGCATCAAGATTTATAGAGATAGATCAAGACGTCTAATAGGGCTATCACAGAGTACATACCTGGACAAGATTCTAAAGAAGTTTAGAATGGACGAAAGTAAGAAAGGATTCTTACCTATGTTACCAGGCAAGGTCTTGAGTAAGACTCAAGGACCGGCTACGGCAGAAGAAAGAGAAAGGATGAGTCAGATCCCCTATGCCTCGGCAGTAGGCTCTATCATGTATGCCATGCTATGTACAAGACCGGATATAGCACATGATGTTAGTTTAACTAGCAGATATCAAAGTGATCCAGGAATGGAACACTGGACAGCGGTCAAGAATATCCTGAAGTACTTGAAAAGAACTAAGGATATGTTTCTTTGTTATGGAGGTGACCAAGAGCTCGTTGTAACAAGTTACACCGATGCAAGTTGGAACACTGATCCTGATGACTCTAAGTCACAATCTGGGTACGTGTTTATATTGAATGGTGCTGCAGTAAGCTGGGCAAGCTCGAAGCAGTGCACGGTGGCGAAATCCTCAACAGAATCGGAGTACATAGCGGCTTCAGAGGCTTCATCAGAAGCGGTATGGATGAAGAGGTTCATTATAGAGCTCGGTGTGGTTCCTAGTGCATTGGACCCATTTGTCATCTACTGTGATAACATGGGTGCCATCGCCAATGCACAAGAGCCAAGGTCACACAAGAGGCTGAAGCATATCAAGCTGCGTTACCACTCGATTCGCGAGTACATCGAAGATGGAGAAGTAAAGATTTGCAAAGTACACACTGATCTGAATGTAGCAGATCCGTTGACTAAAGCTCTCCCTAGGGCAAAGCATGACCAACACCAGAATGCCATGGGTGTTAGGTATATTACAATGTAATCTAGATTATTGACTCTAGTGCAAGTGGGAGACTGTTGGAGATATGCCCAAGAGGCAATAATAAAAGTGGTTATTATATATCTTTATGTTTATGATAAATGTTTATATACCATGCTATAATTGTATTAACCGAAACATTGATACATGTGTGATATGTAAACAACAAAGAGTCCCTAGTAAGCCTCTTAACTAGCTTGTTGATTAATAGATGATTAGTTTCATAATCATGAACATTGGATGTTATTAATAACAAGGTTATATCATTGTATGAATGATGTAATGGACACACCCAATTAAGCGTAGCATAAGATCACGTCATTAAGTTATTTGCTATAAGCTTTCGATACATAGTTACCTAGTCCTTATGACCATGAGATCATGTAAATCACTTATATCGGAAAGGTACTTTGATTACATCAAACGCCACTGCGTAAATGGGTGGTTATAAAGGTGGGATTAAGTATCCGGAAAGTATGAGTTGAGGCATATGGATCAATAGTGGGATTTGTCCATCCCGATGACGGATAGATATACTCTGGGCCCTCTCGGTGGAATGTCGTCTAATGTCTTGCAAGCATATGAATAAGTTCATAAGAGACCACATACCACGGTACGAGTAAAGAGTACTTGTCAGGAGACGAGGTTGAACAAGGTATAGTGTGATACCGATGATCAAACCTCGGACAAGTAAAATATCGCGTGACAAAGGGAATTGGTATCGTATGTGAATGGTTCATTCGATCACTAAAGTCATCGTTGAATATGTGGGAGCCATTATGGATCTCCAGATCCCGCTATTGGTTATTGGTCGGAGTGAGTACTCAACCATGTCCGCATAGTTCGCGAACCGTAGGGTGACACACTTAAAGTTGGATGTTGAAATGGTAGTACTTGAATATGGAATGAAGTTGGAATATTTGTTCGGAGTCCCGGATGTGATCCCGGACATCACGAGGAGTTCCGGAATGGTCCGGAGAATAAGATTCATATATAGGATGTCATTTTATGTGAATAAAATGATGCGGAAGGTTCTATGGAAGGTTCTAGAAGGTTCTAGAAAAGTCCGGAAGAAACCACCAAGGAAGGTGGAGTCCACATGGGACTCCACCTCCATGGCCGGCCAACCCTAGTGGGGGAGGAGTCCCAAGTGGACTCCCCCTTAGGGGGCCGGCCACCCCCCCTATGGAAGGTGGAATTCCCACCTCTAGTGGGAGGGAAGGTTTCCCACCATATGGAAGGTTTTGGGTTCGGGTCTTATTCGAAGACTTGTAGTCCAACACTTGGGGCTTCCACCTATATATAGAGGGCCAAGGGGAGGGGGCCGGCCACCCCAAGACCACAAGCTGGCCGCCCCCCATAGAGTGGCCGGCCACCCCCTCCCAAACCCTAGCTTTGCTCCTCCACTTCATATTGCCCGCATAGCTTAGCGAAGCTCCGCCGGACTTCTACACCGCCACCGACACCACGCCGTCGTGCTGTCGGATTCAAGAGGAGCTACTACTTCCGCTGCCCGCTGGAACGGGGAGGTGGACGTCGTCTTCATCAACAACCGAACGTGTGACCGAGTACGGAGGTGCTGCCCGTTCGTGGCGCCGGAACCGATCGTGATCAAGATCTTCTACGCGCTTTTGCAAGCGGCAAGTGAACGTCTACCGCAGCAACAAGAGCCTCCTCTTGTAGGCTTTGGAATCTCTTCAAGGGTGAGTCTCGACAATCCCCTCGTTGCTACCGTCTTCTAGATTGCATCTTGGCTTGGATTGCGTGTTCGCCGTAGGAAAATTTTTGTTTTCTATGCTACGTTATCCTACATGCATAGTGCGGCACAGCCATGAACTTGGCATAAGCTGGTCTTCCGAGTATAGCGTGATACTGTGACTCCCAGTTCACTACTTCAAACTCGATCTTTTCCTTCCTGAAATTGTCGGTTCTGCCGAAGACGACGTTCAGGTAAACTCTGCCAAGAGAGTAACCCGGTGCAGTTGGAAGAATCCCATGGAAGCAGGTGTCTGTCTCTTCTAGCATCCTCATGGTGATTCCCATACTTTTGATTGTGTCGACGAATATCAGGTTTAGCCCGCTTCCACCATCCATAAAGACTTTGCTCATTTTGAATCCCCCTATCTGTGCCTCGACTACTAAGGCAGCGTGTCCTGGTTTTGGTATGGTCATCGGGTGATCTGCTCGACTGAACGTAATGTTCTGAGAGGACCACTCGACATACTCGGGGATGTTTGCCATGATGCTTTCGGCCAGATTAATCTCTCGGGTGAGCTTCTTCATCTCTCTTCTCGAGACACCTGTCCTATGGATCATGCTCATCTGCCCACGTGGTGGTGGAAACGCCTCGTTGGGTTGATGAGGTTGAGCCTGCTGGACTTGATGCTGCGGTGGAGGTGGGGGTGGAGGTGGTAACGGTTGCTGTCCTGACTGCTGGATGAGTTTGTGCATGTCGAGGAACTGCCGACAGTCCCTGAGCAGGTGACTCGACTTCGTTTTGCCGTCCTTGGAATCGACATACGAGTGCAGGTAACAGGGGGCGTTGATCTGCTCAGCGTAGGGTAGTTCAGGAGTCCTCTGCTGCCGTGGTTTATAGTTGCCACGGTTCCCAGAGTTGTTCTGATTACCATCCTGTCGATCGTCTCTTCTTTCGTCATATCGATCGTCCTGTCGATCAGAGTACCCTGCGGCTACCAGGTTGTTATCATCATAGTTGCGGTTCTTCCTTCTCTTGTGACGATCCCTTCGGCCACCCGAGTCGTGCTTCGGCTGGTCATCATCTTCGTCGTCACTGCGCTGTCGCGGCCTTCGTACGTTGTCCTCACCATCAGCCCAGCTGTTGGCGATTTCCATTAATTTGGTTATGGTTTTTGGCTTTTTGCGTCCAAGTTCTTCTATGTAGCTTTCACGTCGGACGCCATCGCTGAAAGCGTCGATTGCTCTGTCGACAGATACATCTTCGGCAGCGTTTAGGAGTTTGGTGAATCTCCCGATGTATGAGCGCATCGACTCCTTCTGCTTCTGCTGGCAGTTGCGTAACTCTTCAATCCCGACGGGTCTCTTGTATGTTGCCTGGAAATTGGCGACGAAAGCGTCTACTAGGTCGTCCCATGATTTAATGGAACCCTTCGGCAGCCCCCTTAGCCAGGCTCGCGCTGAATCCTTTAAGTAGAGCTGCAAGCACTGCATTGCTGCTATCTGGTTCCCCTTATGCAGAATCACAGTCTGCAGGTAATCGTCTATCCAAGATCTTGGTTCCTGCTGCCCATCATACTTGGCAGCGTCGGTAGGAGTAGGCTTGAACTTTTTGGGCGGCATCGTCTCACGGATTTTGTAACTTAAACAGTCGGCTCCCCTGAGTTCGCCGTCGTACTCCTGATCCTCATCCGAAGAATCACTATCGTTGTCCTTCCTGGCGGCGCGTCGTCGCCTTGCTTTGTCGATCCTGCTCTGGGTGATTTCATCCCGAGCATCTCTCGCACGATGTTTTGAACCACTAGCCTGCGCCGTGGTATTTTCCTTTTGCGGAACTAGATTATTTCCCAATATCGCGAGACTTTCTAGGGCGCCTCGGTGAGCTTGAGCCATGGATCCTTCAGGGCGCTGGTTGATGAGGTACGCAGCGAGGTTAGCTGTTGCTCCCGCAACGTTTTTCGGCCGTGGCATGCCCGCGGTGTCCGTGGTCATAATGGACTTGGTTAGATTCGACGTTATTTCTCTAGCGTCGTCTTCCGAGAGCCTGGACAGTCTTGACCGGTGCTTGCCTGCCCCATGAGTACTTCGAGAGGCGCTTCCTTGCGAAGCTCTCCGTCGTTCGCTGGATCGGTCTGCCGCAGATAGACGTCTCTCGAGGGTGGCTTGCTCTCTCGACAGGTGCTCCCGGTTTTTCTCTAGTATAGAGCGGTAGGCATTTAGGGTTCCAACCGAGGTTCCTGCGGGGAGCGGGGTGTTGTTAAGTACGGCTGCCCTGGCTGCCGCCCATTCCTCGTCTGCGATGGTGTAATCGCTGTCGCGGTTCTGGCGCTATTTTCGAAACTCGCTCGCCTGCTAGAACGAGGCGTGTGATCTCAGTCTCCTCTATGCCTTGTGTTTCCTGTGTTATTGGCGGCATAAACCTAGTGATGTGCCGTCCTTCGGGTGGTTCCTCGGACGATGCTGTCAGGCCAGCCAAAAGATCGAGTGACGATGACGCGCTAGGACTCGTTGATCTAGAGGTGGGTGATTCCAGCAGCTGAAGAATTCCTTCCGCGTTGACGTTGTAGTGGACGCTGCCGATTGATACGTCCAAAACGTATCTACTTTCCCGAACACTTTTGCTATTGTTTTGCCTCTAATTTGTGTATTTTGGATACAAATAACACGGACTAACGCTGTTTTCAGCAGAATTGCACTGGTGTCTCGTTTTTGTGCAGAAATTCGACTTTCAGGAAAAACCCCGGAAATAATCGCAATGGGCCTATTTTCACCGTGAAGATGAGAGGCCAAAAGGGCGAGCCAGGGGGGCCCATGGCCCCCACACCACAGGCCGGCGCGGCCTGGAGGGGGGCGCGCCGCCCTATGGTGTGGGCGCCTCGGCGGCCCCCCGACGCTCCCCTTTCGACTACAAAATCCCTTCGACCTAAAAACGCCAGGGGGTTCGACCATATTTCCAGAAGACATCCAGTACGCCGCCGCCATCGCGAAACTCCGCCTCGGGACCAGAAACTCCATTCGGCACTCCGCCGGGACGGGGAATTGGAGGGATCATCGCCGCCATCACCACCGACGCCTCTCCATCGACCAGCCATGTTTCCCCCATCCATGTGTGAGTAATTCCCCCGTTGTAGGCTGAAGGGGATGGTAGGGATTGGATGAGATTGATCATGTAATAGTCACAAGATTGTTAGGGCATGGTGCCTAGTATCCGTAGATGTTACTTTTATGATATTGTTGCAACTTGTTATGCTTAATGCTTGTCACTAGGGCCCGAGTGCCATGATCTCAGATCTGAACATATTATTGTTTCATCATGATATGCATTGTTTTATGATCTTACCTGCAAGTTGTATACACACGTTGCTGTCCGGAACCCGAGGCCCCAAAGTGACAAGAATTGGGACAACCGGAGGGGAAGGCGGTGATGTGAGGATCACATGTGTTCACGGAGTGTTAATGCTTTGCTCCGGTACTCTATTAAAAGGAGTACCTTAATTTCCAGTAGTTTCCCTAGAGGCCCGGCTGCCACCGGCTGGTAGGACAAAAGATGTTGTGCAAGTTTCTCATTGCGAGCACGTACGACTATATACGGAACACATGCCTATGGATTGATTAGTACTTGGATACCGCTTTATTATTATCTGCAAATGCCCTACCATGATTGTTATATGAATTCTCTCATCCATGCAACGCCCGTTCATCCATCCCTGTGCCTACAGTATTTTAATCCTGCTGTTTACTATAATCACTACTGCTGTCTTTATTTCACCGCTGCTTTATTTCACTATTCCTACTGCTATAAAACTGTTGCTACTGATAAACTCTTGCGAGCAAGTCTGTTTCCAGGTGCAGCTGAATTGACAACTCCGCTGTTAAGGCTTACAAGTATTCTTTGTCTCCCCTTGTGTCGAATCAATAAATTGGGTAATACTTCCCTCGAAGACTGTTGCGATCCCCTATACTTGTGGGTCATCAAGACTATTTTCTGGCGCCGTTGCCGGGGAGCATAGCTTTATTTGCAAGTTCACTTGGATTGATATTGTTCGCTGCAAATCCTCCATCATGGGTAAACCTCGCGATACTAAAGTCGCCATATTACCATCCACTACAAGAAAAGGTACAACTCTGAGTACCTCTGCTGCTCTTGATTCACCATATGTGATAAGTCAACTTGTTTCACCACCACAAGCTTCACGTGTTGGTATTTCTGCTGAATCTGAAAATTCCTCTGATAATTTTGATGATGCTTCTACTGTGCTTGATAATACTGGTTCATTAGGTCCTTTTCTAGATGCTACAATTTCTAGGTCTAGACAAATTGAAAATACTGAAACTCCTAATGAAAATACTTTACACCTGTTAATTCACCTGAGACTGATGATCTTGATGAAGATTATGTGGAACTTGATGATGATTTTATTGATAAATGCAATGCTACTACTAGTACAAGTAACCTTAAAAAGCTTATTGCACAACATGCTGTTAGATATAAACTGTCTCCTGATCCTAAATTTGCCACATCTCCTATAAACATTAAGGATAAAGATTATGACTTTTCTCTTGATTTATCTCATATATCTATTGTTGAGAAAACACCTTTTTGTGGTACTGAAAAAGAGAGTGTTGTAGAGCACATGAATGAGCTTTCTACTTTAAGTAGCTTGTTTTCTGATGATGTTAAGATGCGTACTTATTTTGTTGCTAAGATTTTCCTTTCTCATTAAAGGATGATGCTAAGATTTGGTATAATAATTTGCCTCCTGATTCTATTGATAGTCCAAGTTGTTTGCTTGATGTTTTCTTTCGGAAATACTTTCCCGCTAGTGCTCAACATATTGCTCTGCAGAGAATTTATAGTTTTGATCAAGAAGATGGAGAGAAATTGCCTGAAGCTTGGGCAAGATTTTGCTCTCTTATTAGAGCTCGGCCTGGACATGATTTGGAAAAGCATGATTTACTTGATATATTTTATAGTGGACTAACCATTGAGTCTAGGGCATACCTGGATAGTTGTGCTGATTGTGTTTTCAGGAAGAGAACTCCGGACGAAGCTGAAGAATTATTGGCTAAGATAAGCAAAAATCATGATGATTGGTCTACACCTGAACCAACCCCGACACCAATATTGAAGAAGAGGGGTATGATTGAATTAAATGATGAAGATATGAGGGAAGCTAAGAAATCTCTTATGGAGAAGGGTATTAAATCTGAAGATGTGAAGAATTTTCCTCCAATAGAAGACCTATGTAAGATAATTCCCCCTTCATCTACAATTGAGGTACATTCTCTTCAACGCTTTGATAGAGGAGATATCCCTTATTCAAAACCTCCTGATCAATGTTTAGATGAATTTGATAATTATATTGTTAAGCAAAATAATTTTAATATGAGAGTAGAGAATCATCTAATTGAAAATTCTCAAGCTATTAGTAAATTGCATGATATTGTGGAGAGAACCTCCAATGATGTTAAGATGCTTGTTAAACATTTTAATATGATTCAAACTCAAATTGATCAACTTACTAAAGTGCAAAATGACTTGTTAAAAAATACTCATGAAGAGAAACATGCTTATGAAGTAACAACTAGAGGCGGTGTTTCTACCCAGGATCCTCTATATCCTGAAGGGCACCCCAAAAGAATTGAACAAGATTCTCAACGAACTAAAGAAACTAGTAGTCCTTCTAAGAAAAAGAAGAAGAAACATAAAACTGTTGTAGAATCCTCTGAACCTGTTAATGATCCTAATAGTATTTCTATTTCTGATGCTGAAACTGAAAGTGGTAATGAACATGATGAAGATAATGATAATAATGATACTCCTGATAAAGAAGAAATTGAAAAAGAACCTGAAAAGCATGCTAAAAATAAAAAGTACACTAAAGAAGATTTTATTACAAAGAAACATGGTAATGAAAGAGAACCTTGGGTTCAAAAGCAAATGCCTTTTCCTGCTAAGAAACTGAAATCAAAGGAGGAGGAACACTATAATAAATTTTGTGATTGGATGAAACCTTTATTTTTGCAAATCCCTTTGACTGATGCTATTAAATTGCCTCCTTATTCAAAGTATATGAAAGATATTGTCTCTAACAAAAGGAAAATTCCAAATGAGGAGATTTCCACTATGCTCGCTAATTACTCTTTCAATGGTAAGGTTCCAAAGAAGCTGGGAGACCCAGGTATACCGACTATTCCTTGTTCTATCAAGAATAATTATGTTAGAACTGCTCTATGTGATTTGGGAGCAGGAGTTAGTGTGATGCCTTTTTCTCTTTACAAGAGACTTGATTTAGATAAGTTGATACCAACTGATATATCTTTGCAAATGGCTGATAAATCTACTGCTATTCCTGTATGTGAAAATGTTCCTGTTCAAGTTACTCAACATTGCTTAATATTAACTGATTTTGTTGTGTTGGAAATGCCTGAAGATGATAATATGTCTATTATTCTTGGAAGACCCTTTCTTAATACTGCAGGGGCTGTTATTGATTGCAATAAAGGAAAAGTTACTTTCAATGTTGATGACAAGGAACATACTGTCTATTTTCCCAAGAAGATTGATAAAGTATATGGAGTTAATACAATTTGTAATTTGAAAACTATCAAGGTGGGATCATTTGATTGTCCTATATATGAGCCTAAAGAAGAATATCAAACTCTTGTGATTGGATCCATATCAATTCAATATAAGGTAACATGATTGATTTGAGGTTTATTTCTTCTTATGTCATATAAAATTTATTTGGTAGCAAGACTTGATCAACCTTGTTAACAAGTATATTTTAAATGCATGAGAGAGCTAAACAACATTTCTTTCTTCCTCCACTTGTTTTACTTGCTGTAGCACTTTTTGTTTTGCAAGATGCTTTAGTCGTTTAAGATTTTGGAAATCATTTTCCTGCGCTGTAATAATTACTTTAACACCCAGAAATGTGCATTTTTCGAAGTTCTCAAAAAATTACAAAAATTATACTGGTAGTCTTATTTTTCGAAGGGGCACCTGGGAGCACCTGGGGATGACCAGTGGGGCACCCCAGGGTGGCACCCCATAGGCCGGCGCGGCCAGCAAGGGGGGCGCGCCACCCTATGGTGTGGGCCCCTCCTTGCCCCACTTCTTCACTTCTTCCTCCCAGCTCACTCTCTCTCCCGAAAAAACTCGCACCAGCTTTCTCTCACTCGCGTTTCTGCTCAAGAGCTCAAGATTTCTCGATCTCTTTGCTCAGCCCAGATTTCTGTCTGAAATTTGGCACATTTGCTCTCCGGTATGTGACTCCTTTGATTATCCAATTAGAATTTTGTTTGGTTGAGTATATCTTGGATATTTTGCTGCTGTAGTTAACATGTTTAGTGAGCTTGCATGCTTGTTCTAAGTGGTAAAAACTAGTTTTGATGCATGTTTAGTACTCTAGCAAGTTCCTATAGTAGTTTCCCTCAATTATATACCTTGAAATCAAATTTTATAATGATTGTTGAAAAATTTCAGAAAATGGAAGGGAATAGGCACCAACTAAACCAACAAGAATTGGAGGTGCAAGAAGTCATGAGAGTTCACCGCGAAGAGGGAGTATACCCCTCTTATTACCCATGCACTGATTTTATGCGGAATGCAGGAATCTTGCAAGATGTTCAAAAACTGATTTCCAATGCAGGGTTGGAAAGTTTTGTTGTTGGTGAACCTTACCAATATGCGAAACTAACTATGTCGGTGGTGCAGGATTTCGAATTCAATCGGTCCCAAACTAACCCCATGGTTCGATACAAAATTTATAATAAAACTGTCAACTTGCCCTTTAATGATTTTTGTGCAGCAATTAGAGTGCCACAGTGGGGATCATGCGAGAAGGTTAGGGGAACGCCGCGGGAGCTCTCGAGTCTATATACGATGATTTGTCAAGGGAGAAGCTTCTCCGATGATAATGGTAAAATCAGTAGTATTCAACTCCCTGCTATTCGCTACTTTGCTTATTTCATCACAAAGTGCGTTCTTGCTAGAAGGAATGCAAATAAGTTGTCTATCCAAGATATGGCTTTCTTAGCTGCTGCATTGCAACAGGATAGGACTTATAATTTGGGTGCTTTGATAGCTTGTAGACTTGCTACTAACCGTGAGAAGGGAGGAATTTGTGGAGGTCTCATCGCCTCTCGTTTATTAGCTATGCATGGTGTAGAACCTCACCATCTAGATATTCAGCTCTCCATAGAGAAACTTGATGTTGTTTCTATGATTAAACATGAATTTGTTTCGGATACGTCTAATTTGAGCAACCTGTCTTATAAGATAACATTCTATAAGAAAACTTGGAGAACAACTAAGAAAACTGAAAAGCTAGTACGATTGCCTGCACCTGTTTTGTTTAACCTTGATTCCAGGGAAAGGTGGTCGGTCACAGAAAATGAGCTAAATGCATACATAGAAAGAGAAGGCCATCATGCAAGGGACGGCACGGAGGAGGCCGAGGAGCACCTCGACTCTTCATCCGATGCAGCGAGCTCCTCACATCAACATTATGGTCATGAGGAGCCTCCACGCTATTCTTCTGCGCAGGGACCTTATTATCACACCATGTACGATCCACCGGCGTGGAACCCCGACCCTCGCTGGGGTTGAACTCCACTTAGGCCAAAAGCCTAAGCTTGGGGGGAGGTATACCGGCATCACTCATTCTTTGCATATTATGGTTGCTGGATACTTGTGCATACTTGTTTAGTTTCTTAAAGTGGTTTTCTAATGAGAGGGAGATGATATTTGGGGAAGTGCTGTCCAAAAACAGATTCTGGGCTGTTACCAAAAAAATTCGTACGCACAGCCAGAACGTTATTTTGAGTTGAAAATTTTTGTGCATGTTCCCCAGGTTGTTATCTAACTTTCATTAGTTGAACACTTTTTGAACTGAGCAACGCAAGATTTTTGTAAAAATCGATTTCTGTACTGCTGTCAGGTTTTGGCAGATTTCTGTCATCCTGCTTTTATGTGTTTCTGTTAGTTTGTATTCTCTTGTTTTTGTTTTGTTTCTTTCCTAAAACACAAAAAGACCAAAAATATTTCTGTTGTTTCTCTTCACCATTTGTTTATTTAGTTCATTGCTCTTATTTTACTTTATTTGCTATCGTTGGTTTGCTATGAGAAAATCCAAAAAGATTTTGCTTTGTTTGCTTGTTTCCTTTTGTTCTTGTTTCTAACCCGAAAACACCAAAAATATTTGTTGTTCTTCTTTGGTTTTGTAAAGTTTATTAGGGAGTTCAGAGGTCTCCGGTGGTTGGAGCTTGGTTTCATTCCATATTATTATTCAAGCTGCACAAGTGAAAGGCAATAATGACGATCTACGGCAACTTTTGTGGTGAGAGGCTGGTATGAACTCTATTTGTTTTCATTTTTGTACATATACTCATCCATGTGAGCATGCTTAGTTGGTTCATGTGAGGTATATGTCATTTAATGAAAGTCTAGTAGTTCATGATCTCTCATGATTAGTTCCAATCTATTAATAATGAGTAGCATGTCATGAATATTTGCTTGCATTGTTTTATTCATAGATAGGTATGACATTGTGGTATCCTCCTCTGAATAATTCACTCGAATCGACTTGGCACATGCTCACGCATGCATATGACTAAACAAAAGTCAATTAAGCCTCGATGATTTACTTTGCTTCAGAGTTCTTGTATCACTTTTATGCTTCCGTTAATTTTATTTTGTCGCAAGCATGATTATGACAGTTATTGCTCTCTTGATTGTCGCTTCCCAGTCTATTGCTAGCCTTCACTTGTACTGAGCGGGAACGCGCTCGTGCTTCCAAACACCTGAAAACCAAGTTGTCCCAAAGTGTCCACCATAAATACCTATGCATGGCATTTCAAACCATTCCAAGTAAATTCTCATGTGCTACCTTTAAACCTTCAAACTACTTCTCAATTTGTGTTAATGTTTTATAGCTCATGAGGAAATATGTGGTGTTTTATCTTTCAACCTTGTCATTTACTCCGACAGACTTTCACCAATGGACTAGTGGCACATCCGCTTATCCAATAATTTTGCAAAAAGAGCTGGCAACGGGGTTCCCAATTAATTAACCTTCATTAATAATTCTCTTCACATGTTTTGCTCTGATTCATCAGTAAACAATTTAACCTGCAAATAGACACTTCCCCATGGTATGTGAATGTTGGAAGGAACCCGAGGATTCGGTTAGACATGGCTTGTGTAAGCAAAGGTTGGGGGGAGTGTCATCCATAATGAAACTAAAATGCATGTGTAAACAAAAGAGAAGAGGGATGATCTACCTTGCTGGTAGAGATGCGTCCTTCATGGGAGCCGCTCTTGAGAGTCTGGTTGGCGAGGTGGTTAGAGTACCCACTATCATTCGTTGACAACAACAAACACCTCTCAAAATAATTTTACTTCTGTCTTTGAAAAAATGAAAAGCTCTAGCACATGTTAATCCCTGCTTCCCTCTGCGAAGGGTCAATCTTTTACTTTTATATTGAGTCACCATCCTTTCTTTGAGTACCTTCTTGAGAGCATAACTGTCATTCTTAGTATAATATGCTTGTCCCAAAATATGATCAGCTGTGGTATAACTTTGATGCTTTTATCTTTGACAATTTTACTTCTAGTCTTTCTATGAACTTCAGAGGTGCCTGGGCATTTATGTTTTGTTGTACAAATACAGGCAAGCGAGATACCACTTTATCATATCTTTCTATGAACATTGCAATCCTTCTTATAGAAGTGTTTCATGATGCTTGTTATTAGTTTTTTGGTATCTTTTTCATGATTGACACAGCTACTAGATGACTTTATTTGCATGTACCCTATTATGAATTGTTTAAGCACTTGCCATATCATGAGAATATTTACATCATATGAACAAATGTGTTCGTGAAAGTTCTTTTATCGCACTCAGTTGTTAACTGAATTGCTTGAGGACAAGCAATAAGCTAAGCTTGGGGGGAGTTGATACGTCCAAAACGTATCTACTTTCCCGAACACTTTTGCTATTGTTTTGCCTCTAATTTGTGTATTTTGGATACAACTAACACGGACTAACGCTGTTTTCAGCAGAATTGCACTGGTGTCTCGTTTTTGTGCAGAAATTCGACTTTCAGGAAAAACCCCGGAAATAATCGCAATGGGCCTATTTTCACCGTGAAGATGAGAGGCCAAAAGGGCGAGCCAGGGGGGCCCATGGCCCCCACACCACAGGCCGGCGCGGCCTACAGGGGGGGCGCGCCGCCCTATGGTGTGGGCGCCTCGGCGGCCCCCCGACGCTCCCCTTTCGACTACAAAACCCCTTCGACCTAAAAACGCCAGGGGGTTCGACCATATTTCCAGAAGACATCCAGTACGCCGCCGCCATCGCGAAACTCCGCCTCGGGACCAGAAACTCCGTTCTGGCACTCCGCCGGGACGGGGAATTGGAGGGGATCATCTCGCCGCTATCTCCATCGACCAGCCATGTTTCCCCCATCCATGTGTGAGTAATTCCCCCGTTGTAGGCTGAAGGGGATGGTAGGGATTGGATGAGATTGATCATGTAATAGTCACAAGATTGTTAGGGCATGGTGCCTAGTATCCGTAGATGTTACTTTTATGATATTGTTGCAACTTGTTATGCTTAATGCTTGTCACTAGGGCCCGAGTGCCATGATCTCAGATCTGAACATGTTATTGTTTCATCATGATATGCATTGTTTTATGATCTTACCTGCAAGTTGTATACACACGTTGCTGTCCGGAACCCGAGGCCCCAAAGTGACAAGAATTGGGACAACCGGAGGGGAGGCGGTGATGTGAGGATCACATGTGTTCACGGAGTGTTAATGCTTTGCTACGGTACTCTATTAAAAGGAGTACCTTAATTTCCAGTAGTTTCCCTAGAGGCCCGGCTGCCACCGGCTGGTAGGACAAAAGATGTTGTGCAAGTTTCTCATTGCGAGCATGTACGACTATATATGGGACACATGCCTATGGATTGATTAGTACTTGGATACCGCTTTATTATTATCTGCAAATGCCCTACCATGATTGTTATATGAATTCTCTCATCCATGCAACGCCCGTTCATCCATCCTGTGCCTACGTATTTTAATCTCTTGTTTACTATAATCACTACTGCTGTCTTTATTTCACATTCTTGTTATTTCACTATTCCTTGCTATAAAACTGTTGCTCGATAAACTCTTGCGAGCAAGTCATTTCCAGGTGCAGCTGAATTGACAACTCAGTTAAGGCTTACAAGTATTCTTTGTCTCCCCTTGTGTCGAATCAATAAATTGGGTAATACTTCCCTCGAAGACTGTTGCAATCCCCTATACTTGTGGGTCATCACCGATGGTCATCTCCATGTTTCCTTGCAGATCCGAGAAGTTTGAGCGAGAAGAATCGCTGTGCGGGGTGAATTCATAGGAGCCGAATCGAATCGGGCTTCCCAGGTTTGGTGATGAAGGTGTCGATGAAGACGTCGATGACATGACTGGATCTGCCGATGACCGATCTTGTGCCGGCAGGTTTCCCACAGGACGGCGCCAATTGTCGAGGGTGCTCCTCGGCAATGCCCTCCGATAGGGGCTTAGGGTTGATGGAATCCTGCAAGCTGACACGAGACATCGGTTCACAGACAAACGGGGAGAGCGATTTACCCAGGTTCGGGGCCCTCGATGAGGTAAAACCCTTACGTCCTGCCTGTCTGTTCTTGATTATGATGATAATAGGTTACAATGGGGTGCCGAATAGTTCTGCTGATATCTCGTCGAGATGCTAAGCTTTACGATGACCTAGCTCTAAGCTTCTGGTGGCTAGGATTGCTAAGATTGATTGTGTCCCTCGGCAGCCCCTCTCCTGGCCTTTATATAGGAGGCCAGGTCTCAAGAGGTCTAACCGAGTACGACTAGGTTTACAGTAATTTTAGATCTAATCTTTCCTTGTTCGACTGCTTCTTCGTCTTGCTTGTCAAGGAATCTTCTGGTGCACCGTCCAGATGGGCCGCCTTTCCTCCAAGTGCCTTCATGGGCCTCCAACTAGGAAATATAGGATAGGGCAACGTCGGTTACCCGAAGGGTAGTGCCCACGTCACCACCTGAAAGTGCATGGAGCCCCCATGTGTGGTTTTGGTAATTAATGACAATCCCTATGGACTAATGTTTGCATTTAAGTTATATTTGTAGGAGTTGTCCATAGGCAATGCTTGAACCATATGTTGGCTTCAAGGTTGCAATAAGAAGAAATTGATGAAGGATATCAAGTTCCAAGTATGTCTTGAAGATGAAGTGAGCCCTCAAAGATAACTTCAAGACATCAACGAAATGAAGTGCAAGTTCAAGATGAGCCAACTTGAAGAGATCATATGCTTGAAGCTTGCCATGAATAAATGAAGTGCAAGTTTAAGATGAGCCAACTCGAAGAGATCATATGCTTGAAGCTTGCCATGAAGAAATAAAGTGCAAGTTCAAGATGAGCCAACTCGAAGAGATCATATGCTTGAAGCTTGCCATGAAGAAATGAAGTGCAAGTTCAAGATGAGCCAACTCAAAGAGATCATATGCTTGAAGCTTGCCATCCATATGGTGATCATGGACATGTGAAGTTGTGCCTAAGAAAAGCTCTCCCATGGTGGATTATGGGGGAGCAATCCACAAGCCTTCGTCAAGCAAGCACTATCAAGAAAGGTGGTCCATCTTGTTGCGGTCAAGATCGTCATCATCAATCTCAAGAGGAATGTGCAAGGTTAATGTTTGCTCTTGATAAGGTTTCGTTCTTACCGGTCTCATAGCTCTCCCATGGTGGATTATGGGGGAGCAATCCACAAGCCTTCGTCAAGCAAGCACTATCAAGAAAGGCGGTACATCTTGTTGCGGTCAAGATCGTCATCATCGAGCTCAAGAGGAATGCGCAAGGTTAAGGTTTGCTCTTGATAAGGTTTCTTTCTTACCGGTCTCATGGTGTAGTTGGAGACCGGTTTATAGTTTAGTTGTCGTACTATCAAGAGGGCTCTCGTGTGAGTAACTCGATCATATCCTTCGGAGAGCTCAAACCTTTTCATCGTCCTTGCATCATATTTCTTGGTTGTTATTTGAATATTATCCATGTGATGTTTTAGAGCTTGTGCTTATTCTCATGACAATCTCTAGTTCATCAAGAATGGTTTTTGCACGGACAACTTGTTGCATTTTCAAGGTTGGAGGTTTTACCGGTATGTCTTTTTTAGATAGGTCAAACCTTTCATCATTTATTTCTATCCTACCTTGCTGGGCTATGATGGTTCCCTGCATGATCTTGTAGAGCTTGTTACTAGCTTCGGAACAAGCCCAAGATCATCAAAATCGGAGTCCGAATGCTCAAGTTCTGATCATTCTCGTTTGGTTTTGCGGGGGGGGATAATCCGGCACGGATACAAATATCCGGCCAAATATCTGACCCGAGTCCAGTAAGCCCGGACGCTCAGGTCCTTAGCCGTTTTTGAGGTCCAGAAGGTCCCAAACGGTCATATTCCTTTGGGAAGGGGTATATAAGACCCCCTTCTTCCTCCTTGGGCTATAGGCTTCTTCCACTCTATCCCTACTCCATTGTTGACCTTGTGAAGCTTCCCCTCCCTCTAATCCCTCCATGATTCTTGCACCTATTTGACGGAAAAGAGGGAGGAGATCTACATCTACATCTTGACCAATCAAATCCCTCCCTTTGTGAGGGGAATCCACTAGATCTAGATCTTGGAGAAATTTAGTGTTCCTCCTCTTATTTGTTCTTCCTCTCTTATTCCCCCAATAGCTTTTCTAGCTTTGTTGGAATTTGAGAGAGAATGACTTGAGCATCTTTGTGGTGGTCTTGCCATTGCATTCGGTGCATCGGTTTGAGTTCTCCACGGTGATTCGTGGAAGTGAAAGTAAGAAAGTTGTTACTCTTGGGTTCTTGGAACCCTAGACGGATTTAGGGCCTTTGTGACGATTTGTTGGGAGCCTCCAATTAAGTTGTGGATGTGTGACCTAACCTTTGTGTAAGGCCCGGTTTCCGCCTCGAAGGAAATCCCTTAGTGGAACCGTGACCTAGGCCTTTGTGGCGACGGTCACCGGAGATTTAGGTGAGGCGCCTTCGTGGCACTCGGGTGTGTGGTGTGACTACCGCATCTTGGGGCGAGGCCTTTGTAGCGTTTGTGTGCATCGAGCAACCCATCTCAAGGTGAAGCCAGTTGTGGCGTTCGGGAGCACTAAGCCACCGCACCTCTCCACCGGAGATTAGCACTCGCAAGAGTGTGAACTTCGGGATAAATCATCGTCTCCCGCGTGCCTCGGTATCTCTATACCCGATCTCTTTACTTATGCACTTTACTTTGTGATAGCCATCGTGCTTGAAGTTATATATCTTGCTATCACATAGTTGCTTGATTGCTTAGCATAAGTTGTTGTTGCACATAGGTGAACCATAGTGTATAGGCTTTGGGCTTGACAAAGTAAAGGCTAGTTTTATTCCGCATTTGTTAAGCCCATCTCGTAAAAGTTTTAAACCGCCTATTCACCCCCTCCCTCTAGGCGACATCCGTGTCCTTTCACCACCACTGTCAGCGTGTGACCTGAAGAATACGCCCCCATAAAAGGGGGTCTTTTTCCCCAATGTACCCCCGACGTTTTGGATCCGGGCCCCCCCCCTCTGTATCCTTCATTGCTGCTAAGCTTCAAAGTTGTGGATCTCCCTCTCTACCCAACCAATCACTCCCAAACTTGGTAAATCGAAAGAGGAGAGCCTGCTCTACCTATCCACCAAAGGAATTTTGAATCCCACTTGCATTCCCTTGAGGAACTTGTAACCCTAGATCTCCTTTTGTGGGGATCCTTGTTGAGAGTTTTCACAAAGCTTGCTTGGTGTTTGTACAAGCTTGTGATGGCGTTGGGAGCCTCCAATTGAGTTTTGAAGATGTGCTCCAACATAGTGTGAAGGTTTTTCCATCTCAACCGGACCGCTTAGTGGAGAGGTGGGTTCACCTTGGTGGTGGGCTCACCAAAGACGAAGGTGACACTTTTGTGGTGGTTGGTTCACCTTTGTGTCACCACATCTCGAACGTAGATGTACTTTCCTTGGGAAGAAACTATGGGAAACAACTACAGTTATTTTGTTCCTTTCGCCTTGTTCTCTTGCTACTTGTTTCACTTGTGATTCATTTACTTGTTCTACTTGCGCTTTCATATCTTTGCATCATATAGGTCAAAAAATTACATCATCTTTCTCATCTTTATCTTGTTGCTTAAAGCCCTAAAACTGAGAAAAGGTTAAAACTTTGAGTAGCTCCTATTCAACCCCCCCCCCCACCCCCTATAGCCGCTCGTACGTGCCTTTCAGTTCGTTTCGGAAGGTATATTGATATATACATGTCAACAAGATAACTTATCTTTCAGTATTGGTGTACTAATTTTTCTTTTAGATCACACAATTTTTATCTTCCAGTATGGCATTGTTTTCTTTTAGATCACACAACAATAGAAGAGCATATCCTTTTCTCCGGAGTTTCAGGGAATAATATAAAAAAGGTGGACTCGACTGGCAAAAAAATACCATAGATGGTTATCATCTGGCGAGGTCGACCTGCCTATTCTACATGCAGCGGAAGATGGAAACACCGGCAGTCGATTTTGACAAAACTAACCTATTTCTGGTAACAACGCACAAAAAAACCTGTCCCAGAAAAGATTTCACGAATTGACCCTTTTGCTTGGCTCCGCACCACACGGAGCCAAGCAACACAGGACGACGCCCCGGGTGATGGCGCCATGGTCGCACGACGCCGCGCCGTATGGCGCCATGCTTCCACGACGCCGCGCCTGATGGCGCCATGCCCCCGACTTAAAAACCAACGCGACCAGCCCCTCTCGTACCCCTTCGTCCTTCGTCCAGAGACAGAGACGCGAGCTGAAGCATGGCGCCGCCGCCCCCGCCCCTCTCCCCACCACTCAAATCACTGCTCTAAAGCCTCCAATCCTTCTCTCTCTTTGGTGGATCTACTTCCCCTCCGAAATCTGAAGGTATTCCCCATCGATTTTCCTCCGGATTTTTGGTTTAAGCAAATAACTCGAGAGACTTATCTTGGGAACCCTCCACAATCTCCTTGTATGCACTCCGAGTCAACGGGCATTATCTTCAACCGATTGTGATGTCCAAACCCGGCATTATACCTTCCAATCAATTCACATGCATCACTTGGCTCCATCCACTTCAAATCGAATCGAATTCTTTCAACAACCTCGGCGTAGCTAGGACTAGTGGTGAATACCATAACTACCTCCTTTGGGTCAACACACTCGGCATTCCCTTTCAAAAAAGCCGCTTTGTTCATATGATGAACATTCACAATTCTTGCCATCTAAAAAATGACAACAATCCAAATGCATCAAGATCTTTCATAACCCTAATCCTAAGCACCAATTTAAACACCTAATGTTTCATAGTCATCAAACCAAGAACCATTGGCCAGAGTTTCATTATGCAAAATCTAGGGTTTCATTACTTGAGAAGAAAAGCACCAAATCCACGAAATTAATTGGACAAAAAGGGGGAGAATAGGGGAGATTACCTCTTGGGCCTAAAGGGAGTCGAAATCCACCAAGAAACGCCACAGATCTGAGGGATTTGATGGAGAACTTAGGTGGGGGAGTGAGAGAGAGACGAACCACTGGTGGGGGTCGGGCTTCGGAGGTGGAAGAAAACCTTTTGATGCTAAGGACAGCGCAGATGCGGGCCCGAGGGTTATTTCCGCCAAACAGGCATGGCTCCATTGCGGGCGGAGCCAAGCTACAAAGCATGACGCCGTCCAGGACGGAGCCAAGCTACAAAGCACGACGGCCGCTGAATGCCACGTCAGCGTGGCCATAGCGCCACTGGCCGTGGCGTCGTGGTTGCACAGCGCCGTCCCGGATGGCGTTACCAGACGGAGCCAAGCAAAAGGGTCAATTCGTGAAATCTTTTCTGGGACAGGTTATTTCGTGCGTTGTTACCAGAAATAGGTCAGTTTTGTCAAAATCGACACACCGGCAAGTCCTTCGCCGGTCAGCCATGCCAAGACGCTATGCAGGTGGCGTGGCACTTTTCGCCTAGTAAAAGTAGGCTATCTGGTTGGGTATTCCCTCATCAACCTTGTGAAATCAAATCACAGTAAAGTCAAAAAAAAAAAAAATCAAATCACAGTATACCTTTATAGTTTCCAATTTATTTCTTATGCGAATTTCATACGTTCAAACAGCCAAACAGCAAAATGCAACACCACAGAACACGAAATCATTTTTGTTCGGCACTGGGCCTGAGAATCACCACCCAAGTTCAGTTTCAAACAATCAAATATATGTCAGATGTCGCTTACAAACATGGGCAGAAGTTTGCATTACAACTCGAAGGGCTAGTAACAGCTTAGCTTCACTGGATATCTCCATCATATTAATGAATAGCATAAGTTTACAACAGAAACAATGAAGAGATTGGCTAATTGCTTTAGGTCAACCCCTTCAACTCTTTTAGCAGCTTCTGCTCTTTTGACACCTCATCCGACATCTCTTCAGCCGGTCTAGTAGGCATCCTTGGGTCGTTTTCCTCCAGATAAGAGTATACTGGAGCCGATCCAAGTAGGTATTCTAAGGTAGGACAGCTTCTAGGAGCTTCTCATAAACTTGCCGCGCAGACAAATCCTCAACCTAAATAAGGTCAGGGTATTTTGTAAAGAGAACAATCAATACAGGGAACTTCAAAATTGCCAAGAAATAAATAATGAATTAAATGCGAAGTGTTGAGTCAACTGACTACTAGCAAAAAGCTTGGTATAATGGAAATCATGTTTAATGAACTCAATTCATATAGTACTACCTCCATCCCAAAGCTAAGGCTTTTTTTTTTTTGAAAAGTCAAACCAAGTTAAGTTCGACCAAATTTCAGAAGAATCTATCAACAAATATGATATTTTGTAGATACCATATGAAAATATATTCATCATCTATCTAATGATATTGATTTTGTATTTTGCATGTTAATGATTTTTGATAAAACTTGGTCAAACTTGACATAGTTTGACTTTCTAAAAATAAGATAAGCCTTAAGCTTTGGGATGGAGGTAGTACTATATTTCATAAAACAAGAGATTAGAAATGAGAACTCACAATCAGAAGCTTTGATTTATTATTCCACCCCCTTTGAAGGGTCATCTGACTCAACCTTAGGCCAAGCACCTAATTGCACAAATTGTCAGTACAAACAGGCTCAGGTGAGAAGTTTGAACACCTTATTGCAATAAATATATACCCATACAAGTACCAAGGTAAGCAAATACTGTAAACAATTAAATCGCTCCAATACTGCCAAAAATTAAGATTGAAGAAAGTTACCTTTCCCATAAATTCTAGTAGCTCGTTGTTAGCCTCTCCGCGAGCAGCAGGGGCAGCTACTGCTACTCGGACATCATCAGCATTCACTCCTGAAAAGATATACAATTTGTCACATCTTTTTTTCTTTTCTTTCATTTTCTTTTCTTTTGGTAATTAAAACAACACTGTTTCAAACTTTCAATAGTACTGCCCAATTCATTAAGACGGTGCTTAGTTATCACAAACAGTGACCATGGTTTAAATAACAAAGTTACTGCAAGATTAACATAATGTACTTGTGATTGCTGAACGTTGTGCCCGATCTTCTACTTCAATGGCAACTTGGACAAGTCCACCTTGCAACTGTGTGATGCAAGGCGGTACAGGAGCATCCTACAGTTTTCATGGCCAGTTAGTTTACAAAATGGAAAAATAGATTGAAATGATCAAAGAAAGCTTTCATGATCTGTACATGTGGATTTGTCTCAGCCGCCACTGAACTCAGTGCTCCATCAACAACATATATGAAAGGAGCAAGCTCCAAATCCTCCCCCGATCGATAGCACACAAAAAGGTCGCATCCAACACAGGTCATGCGGAACTGCTTCTCAAGCTTTCCTTCTCCACTGCATCAGAGATACTTCTGTTATATAATCAGAAATATATGCACTCCACTGCAACAACCAAATTAACTTAGGACAAATGACACTGGGGTGGGCATTCCAAATGAGTATTCACATGAAAAGTGTGGGTGGTGTAACATATTTCAAAGTACAGAAAAGAGAAAACTAGCATAGTAAATCTATAAGTGGCTTCTGTTATGCAAGAAAGAGTTGTGCAAGTTTACCCTGAGTTGATGCAGCTACCAACAGATTTTCTTCTCGAAAGCAACTGAGCACACTTAAATCACACCAAATACCGTAGATACATACTACATGATAATATATAAACTGACAAATTTCACCAGGCTAATCAACATACATAACAGCACGTTTCCAAAGCTTAATATTTGACAATCATAATAGTATGACTACAAATAATGCAATAATATCAGAAAACATGGGATTTGACTCAAGTACTTAACAATAACAAAGTTACAAGGGATCATTAATATACCGTTTCAACATGACTTTCCCTGCATCCTTCACATTTAGCCTTGAGAGATGCTTTGACTTGTCTAGAACATGTGCTCCATCAGTCTTCCGCTTCGGCATTTTCTGCAATAGGGTATCTTTATAACAAGCACATCAGAACATTTTATAATAGCAGATACTTGAAGTATTAACGGGCATACTGAATGTAACATCTCTTGAAACTAGTGATTACAAACTATCAGACAGAAACCATAACTTGGCAATTCAAATTTTCTATCAGCTCGATATAACTGCCACTCATATGAAAAAAACCAAAGGAAACAAAAAAGCAAACAAGAGCCAGAACGGTTCTTCCACCGATTTTAAGGGGTTATTTTTCTTCACAAGAAAACACAAAGCTTGCGCCTCGATGCATTGATTGAAAGAACAGAGTTACAGCTGTACAAGCATAAGACGAGGCTGAAAAAATGAGCACTCACGACAAGACCACAACAGCTGCCAGACAACATAACGACAGACACCACCAAACAAATCCCGGCCTAGATGCCATCCAAACAAGCGCACAAAACACAACCCTTACCAGATAGAAAACAAAAATCCAACTCTGAAAAGAAGGGCAGAACTGGGCAGCTGCCGCTTTGGAGAAGAACATGCCACTGCCGGTGCCAAAGCCCGGAACCTCCATACACTATGAGCGCTATACCACCACACAACCCCACTTAAGGGGTTATTTGGATCTTTGGGTAAGTTACTTCAAGCAAAGCATGGCTTTGTTGAACTGGCTTTATAGCCTAGCTGTTAACGATGTCATCATTTTGATTTGATAGGATAAAACAACGATAACAAAACGCGTTGAACTAAAACTGAGATCTGGTATATGAAAAGAACATTCCTGCATATTTTTCCATAAAACTTGAAAAACAAAAGTAAATTCATGAAGAACCACTGGGCTTGATATCGAAACAGCCACTAATAGGTTTCATGAAGAACACTTGTTTTGTAAGTTCTAGCGATAGAACTTTCAGGTTGGTATTTGGCTATGATGACATTTAGTGAAACGTTGTTTGGGTTCAAATAATTTTCATTTAGTCTATGATTATTTGTGGAAACCAGGTGATAACAACGTTCTAGTTTGTTATACGATTTTTTTTTTCAATTGTGGTGTTATCATATGCCAACCAGACAAAAGCTGTCGATTGTTCGGCCACAATATAGTTTAACAAACGTGAGATGCAAACAAGTAACTACAGGATTTGATCGGTAGCAAGCCCATGATTGATATTGGCTGAACTCACAAGAACAACAACGGTGAAAATCATCTCATCTCAGTCAGACAAAGATAATACTCCGTAAAAGGATGTCAGATATTTGTCTAAATTCGGATGTATCTATACACTAAAGAGTGTCTAGCTAGATACATCTAAATCTAGACAACCTTGCGACATCCTTTTATGGAAAGAGGTAGTACTATATTATTTTCCACTATACGAACAAATGCTTCCAACAGGGTGAACATCATCTTAATCTGCCTTAGAAATAGTCAAATAGGCACCCCCATGAGAGAGACAAAACACTCCTGAAACTCCATATAGTTGTACACTAGCCTAGAACAATGGGGCGTACTTGCTAGATCTTGTAAAAGTAACCGAATCCTCTTAATAGAATCTCAAACTGTACTGAATAGGAATCAAGAAAGGAGCGCGAGGGGTTGAAGAAGCTGACCGGTGATGAGGACGTGGGAGGCGCAGTGCTTGCAGTAGTAGACGAAGAGGTCGGACTCGGGGCCCTCCGGCAGCGCGTCCTCGCTGGAGTAGGTGTGGGTCGTCCGCTTAGGCATCCTCTCTCTCGCGCGAGCTGCTAGCTACGGTGGGCGGCGGACCGGAAGGGTGCCAGGAGCGGCGGGGAATATGCCCCCCCGGCAGATGGACTGTGGGAGCAGGGCTCTGCAGGCAGAGCCAATCGAGTAGGGATCTGCGTCGCCGGCGAATATAAGAGAGGAGGATGCGTAGGCGGCGGCGAGGCGGAGAGCTTAATCGGATCGGGGAGGGAGACAAATCTTGGTGTGTTTATTTTGATTGAGCTCAAAAGAAAATTGCCCGCTCAAGGGACAGACTCGGGGTCGTAGGGCAATTTTCTTTTGAGCTTGTCATAAACCCGGTTTATAAGAGGAAAAAAAACGGAGGGGAGGATCTCAAAAAAAAGGTGGGAGAAATTATGGTGATTTTTTTTGGTTTCTCAAAATTTGGCTTATTTGATGGGTTGAGTTGCCAAATATATGTAAATGCCCTAAATTAGATACTTGTTCTAATAAATGATAATACATACTACCTCAATACCGGTTTACATAGCAATTACGCATTTTGAGAAAAAATTTAACTACAAATTTAGTCAACAAAATACAAGATATATGCCACAAAAAGTATACCATTGGATTTATATGTAAAAAAGTTTTCAATAGTATATTTTTTGTGATATATATCTTATATTTTATCAACTAAACTAGTAAAGTTTTTTCTCGAATGATGAGGACATCCCATCTATTGATACAACCGCTGTACCTACAGCCACACAAATACAAGGACCAATCACTCGAGCTCGTGCCAAACAACTTAACTATCAGGTACTTTCGTTTCTTGGAACTATTCCTCATATACATGAGAATATGATGCTGCCTAAATCAGATATGTTTGTTACTCTTAGGAATGATGGACCTAGCATGGATGAGGAGGACAAGCATTGGAGCATGATCACACATGGAGGAGATGGCAGCAAGCACTTGAGGATTGAAGATGATGCCACAAGTGGAGATTTCAGAACTTTGAAGGCACCATAAGAAGAGATGAAGACATGGACGGTTCCCCAGTGGTACGTCCGGGGTCGGTTGCGCTATCAGTCCAGTACCATTAGCTCTCCAAGGGTAGCAATCCATTCTTTCCGGGCAAGCCAGTTCAGTTCCTTTCTGGTAGCAAGAGATCCCATATCAGATTAAGTAAAGGGATTACCTAGCTAGCGCATATCGAAGAGTTGGAGACTTCCTGCCACTATAGAAAAAAGCCGTTGATGGATCAATTTTACGAAATATAGAGTTCTCCACTTCATAATTTCGTCCATAGCATAATATGGTGTTGCGTCACCTTTAGTTTTGGGCCAGGCCCATGCCATTTTCGCAGGAATTAAGTCAGCCACTTTTTAAAATCCGTATTGAAGGGGGAAAGGCCTTCTAGGGTTTGGTTCGGCCACCATACGTATGGCTGGTCGAAACCCCACCTTTTCCTCCTTTAAATACCCCCATAGCCGTCACGTTTAGACTCGGATTTTGATTAGATTAAAAGTTAGCCATTGCTGCAACTCTCGTGTACTTCTTTTGAGGCCAACGCCCAGAACAAGACCGACTATTCGGAATCCCACCTTTTCAATAAAGCTTCGCCTATATCCACAATATTCTGATTGCAATATTAGTTCTTACTTGTTCTCGATTTCAGGTAGGAATTAAGACCCTCGCTGGTCAGGCTGATCGTGCATCTGCAAGATCAGTAACTCCCGGAGATTGTCCTAGCGATTGCATTGGCGCACGAGCTTTGCACGTCTAGTCGGATCGTCAAGCACAAACTCCACCAACAAATCGACGCTATCATACTCTCATCGAAAGATCGGCCATCTTAGCCCTATCAAGTGGTATCAGATTTCAGGTTGCTCGGTGAGATTTTACAGTTTTCGTAGTGTAGATTGCATCTGCCATCATACCTATAAACCACGAAAAAGCCAAAAATACTGTTAGGGTTTTAGATCATCGTCCCATAAACCCCCTGCCACGCCTTGCATTGTCGTTTCAGTTTTGCATAGTTGAATTTGTGTCTGCATCTTCGTGTCGAGTTGCTGGTCTTAGCGTCTAGTTCCTTTAGAGTTTCGAGTTCTGGTCATATTAGTCACGCCACCACCGCCACTCGCACCATACGCAGATCACCGCCATATACACCCACCATCTACTTCCGCCATCGCCATATACACCCTACCATATACACCCTGCCATATACGCCATATACATCCGTATCCACCATATGCCCTGTTTCCTACCGCGCCACGGATTGTTGCTGGTTCTCTGCCGTGACAGAGTCCGAGTAGAATTAGGTTTTATTTGTTTTTCCTTCTTAGCTGTTGCCTTCTAATTCCATCTGTGCTGTAGAAAAAAATTCCGTGAGATAAGTTTCGGCCGCCAGGAAAGAATTGTGAAGGAGAGCAAAAAAAAAGTCTGGAAACACTTCCGAAAAAAAATTCTGGCTACATTGGTTTTTCACTTTGGCGATCACTTTTCGCCACTGGCCGTTATAGCGACATTTTTTGGCGCATGCGCGCTTTCCGGAGCACCTCTGAAATTTCGACAAAATTTTTTCTGAGGCTATACTGTTTTTAGACCTCGGGGATCAGTTTGAGACACTTGCCATCATAGTGATTTTTCGCAGTTCGCGTCGCCACCTCATCGCGCTGCTCGTTGCTTGTGTGCAGCGCCGTGACCTCGTTAGTGTTCTAGGCTCGCGTCTCTAGTACGGACTAGCCTAGGACCAGCACAGTACCGTTGTTGAGCATACTTTCAATACTGCATCGTTGTTTTGACAATTGCTGTTTTGCTACCATATATAAGCCATCCTACAGCTCCACATATTGTCTCCACGTGCTTTGTGTCGACACCTGGTAATCGCTTTGGCAATCTTTGGAGACGCTGATCCTTGCTGGTTATTACATCGCCTTCCTCCTGTTTGGTAAGCACTCGTAAGAGCTTTGTATTGGGCTTGACGAATTGCGCGTGAACCACCATATTCCGTAGTTTTGTAGGCATATACATTTGTGCTTTTTCTGTACTAACCATGTCAGGACCAGTTGATCCGGCCGCTGTTGACCCGGCCAAGATGACTAGTGAGCAGTTGCATGCTCACTTCACCCACCTTTTGGGCGGACACGCACGCGACGTCGATGCGCGTATTGGTGATGTTGACGCCAAACTCACCGACGCGCTGGACAAGCTGGATGGCCTCGAGACAGCTTTCAACTCCAAGCTCGACGCCAAGTTCCAGGAGCTCTTGACTCGGTTGCCGCCACCTCGCGACAACGTGCGACGACGCGCACGCCGCGTTCCTATTGCGGATGTGCCTGCGGGTACCGCTCCTGCTGCACAGCCGCACATGACGCGCCTTCTGATGAAGGATACGAGGATTATGGAGGGAACAAGGACGAGCATATAGATGAGAACGTGCTGGATGACGAGGAGGTCCAACAACCTGCACCTGGTCGTCCACGACAACTGAACCGCAACGCTCGCCCACCTCCACGGCCGGTACGTGACGATGATTATGTTGCTAAACTTAAATTGAATATTCCGCCATTTGAGGGTAGATATAATCCTGATGCATATCTTACATGGGAATTGGAAGTAGAGCAACGCTTTGCATGTTTATGCTATCCTGATCATTTGCGTGTTAGTGCTGCTACTTGTGAGTTCACAGATTTTGCATCTATTTGGTGGTCTGAGCATTGTAGAGTACACCATGCTAATATTCCTACTACTTGGGTTGGTTTAAAACTTGCTATGCGTACTCGTTTTGTTCCTCCACATTATCAACGTGATTTGCTAAAGAAATTGTCTCGCTTAGAACAAGGAAAAAATTCTGTAGAAGACTATTATCAAGAATTGCAAACTGGCATGATTCGATGTGGTATTGTAGAGGATAATGAGGCTATGCTTGCACGTTTCTTTGGTGGTTTGAATAAAGAGATTCAGCATATTTTAGATTATAAGGAGTACAACACTATTACTCGCTTGTTTCATCTTGCTTGCAAAGTTGAACGTGAAGTGCAGGATCGTCAACCACCATGGAGAAGAGCTAATATTTCTGCAGGTCGTACATCGTCGTGGTCTCCGCGACAATCAGCGCCACCATCTCGTGGGGCTGCACCAGCACCTCCTACCTCCAAGTACACCGCGCCTGCATCACGAGCACCACCTGCTGCTGCTCCACCACCATCTGCTGGTCCTCCTCGGAGTTCATCTTCCATGGCCTCCACGGGGAAGACGCGCGACATTCAATGTCGCAAATGTTTGGGATTTGGTCACATAGAGAGAGAATGCAGAACCAAGCGTGTGATGTTGGTGCGTGAAGATGGAGAATATGATTCTGCAAGTGACTTTGATGAAGATACATTGGCCCTTATTGCTGCACGTGATGGTGCCAATTCAGATTCTGAGAGAGAGATGGAGGTAATTGTCAACACCCGGATTTTTAAGTCCAGATGCCTATTATGCCATTCCTCGCAATCCCAGGAATATTGTTTTTGCGAGACATAATAGATTGATATCACAACACATCATTCATTACAACACATAATCGTCTTACAACAAAGGATCACATGATCCAGTCTTAATACATCATAGTGGATCTAGAGATCCTATTACAAAACACATAGCGGAAGCGAAGTAGTAGCGATCGTGGTCCATCTGTTCCACAGGCAACTGTTGACGTCAGGAGTGATCCTAGTTGTCGTAGACGTCCTGCTGTCCATCTTCCTCGTCTGTTGTTCTCCTTCATAGTCTGGCCATTTGAATAGCCAGGGACAAAGCCATGAGTACTTTAAAGTACTCGCAAACTAATACTGATGTAAGCACGATCAACTATAGTAAGGGGGATGCTAAGCTCTAGGTTTATTTGCATAAAGCCAAGTTTATTTCATAAACATTTAGTAAAGATGCTTGAATCGCTAGACTAACTCAAGTGGGAACATTAGTGTCACTCCCACAACTCTGTTGTGATTCAAGTCAAAGTCACTATTTCAAGTTCAAATCACAAGTCACCCTTCACATGTCACAATTTTTGAAAATGGTCTGATGACGGAACAGTATGGCCTTTCCAACCGTCCATGTGACACGGCTATTCGAATAGTTCTACACTCTGCAGAGGTCGTACACTTGTGCCACAACATTTGCAATAATCCGTCAGGGTTAACTGGCCCTGATTTATCACACTCCGTGTGCGGACTACCAACCATAACCTTTCACTTATATACTCTAGTACAGGCACCTCTCCCCATGAGCTTGGCCTCCCGGTGAAAACCAACCGTTAACCCGGGAACTGCACAGGGCTTGGGCCGGACAATTCACCTCATTCACGTCATATCACATCATTTCTTTTGTAGAGGCAGCCCTAGGCATAACCCCGATGACGCTTGTTTAGAGGGAACCCATACTAAAGCACATAAATTTCTAGTTAAGCCCTTACCCATATCGGGTATTGTGGGGGTACTTTCAAAATTGGAATGGTATCGCATCCGAACCCAACCATCAGTTTTTGTAAAATTCACCAAGTCATTCACAAGTCACATTCACCTTAAAAATCTTTCAATAGAATGACTCATCATTCCAAGGTTTTCAAAGTCATTTCATTTCACACGTTCCCATCTAGAGTAGTCAATTTTATTTGTTAGCACTAGCAACTAATCATGAGGGGCGCTATCTAGCTTTCATTGCCCTAGGCTAAATTTGATACTCTTGTAGTATTCTATCTCTAGACCAAAGTTAACTATAAAAGCAAGTTATAATAATCAAAGTAAAAACTTGTAAGAATAAAACTTGGGATGGGATCATGAAGCATAAAATAAAAAGTGGTGGTGCCTTGCTCTTGTAGAGCTTTGCACTTTGCAAGAATATTGGCTTGCAAGAGTATAGCTTGTATTGGGGTTAGCTTGCATTAATAATAGCTTGCCTTGGTTGGAGTAGTGATCAAAGTTCTCTTCCTCTTCAAAGTAGTCCTCCTCCTCCTCGGTGTACTCCTCGGTACTAGCGTCTAAATACGAGTACAATACACACAATTACCACACAAAGCCTAAGTACTAAACTAAGCACACACATAAATCACTCCTACTAAGCTATCAACCAACATGCTTATTAGGTGAGTGGATTTCATGTTATTCTTAAGAAAAATAATTTCCTCTCATTATAAATATTAATTAGAGTTTCTATTTATTTCTTGAGGAAAATAATTTCCTCTCATTGAATCTTATTAAGATTTAATTTCCTCCATTAATGTCATATGACCTAGGTTGACCCAAGTCAACCTCTTCATAAGTATCAATTGGGGAGTGACTTAAATGAGGCACACCACCTCATGTCTTTTTAATACTCATGATTAATGATTTAATATCCTCAACTAATTTAATATGAGTTTAAAATTGACCATAGTCCATACCCCATATTAACTTAGTTGAGACAAGATTTAAATGAGACCACTACATCTCATAAGATTTAATAAGTAGCCCTGAATAATTTAAATACTACTATAAAAATGATTGAATATTTTTAAGTAAGAACCTATGGATTATTACTACGGGTGTCATTAATTCTCCTTGAATCCCTTGGAGTAAGTATTTAAGTGAGAGGCTACACCTCATATAGTTTAATACCACATACTAATGATTTAAATGAGGTTCCATACCTCATGCAATTTAAATCCTATTTGATTTTATATCCACAAGTGAGCATATATGAGACCAAGCAATAAGGGTCATCACATTACTTCATACCACTTGTGAAAATGATTTAAGTGAGGTGCTACACCTCATAGATTTGAAACCCTAATTTTGAAATAGTTTAAATGGGCTAGATTTTGACTATATAGCCAATACTTTGCTCTAGCCCATGATCATATGAAACAACTATAGTATTTTATTACATAATAAATTAGACAACATCAAATGTGATTTATGAGAGGTGGACTCACCTCAAAATTCAAAAGGGTTGATTTTTAAGATTTATTTGAAGTTTGAAAAGTTACTGATTTGTTATTTTTACTATTCAAAAACTACACAAGCTATGAGGTTGAAACCAGTGAGGTTTGTTAGAGAATTTCATAAGCTTTCTAAAACATTTTGAATCACTAAATTTGGATTAGTACAATTGAAACTATTCAAATTCTAGCAATGTTCCAGTAAGCAAAAGCTGAAATAAAAGTAAACACGAAATTCGAATTTAAACCGCGGGCGGGAAAAGGAGTGGGCCGGCCCAGCATGCGGCCTGGTCCGCGCTGCATGGCGCATGCACGCGGCCAGCGTGCGGGGCGCGAGGCGCGTCGGATCGAGATCCGACGGCGCTGGGCCGTCGTGTTTCTCCCGACACCGCCGGCTTGCGGCGGCGCTAGCGCTCACCTCCGGGCACGGATCACGGCGAGATTTGTTGCGTTGGACAGGGCTTTGCAAGGGCTTCAAGATGGTATAGGGCTCGGTGGCTATGGTGGCGAGAAATGGCGCGGCCTTGAGTGATGCCGCCGGCGAGCTTCTTGCTCCGGTGAGCTGTAATGAGGGAGAGAGGGAGGTGCTAGGGGAGTGAGAGGTGAGCTGCTGGGTGGTGTGTGAAGTCCAGAGGCGCGGGGGGGTTTTTATAGCGGCTGGAGGCGCGGGGCGCGACGGGACCGGCATGGTGGCGACGTCACGGTGCACGGCGGGCACGGGCGTCTCCGGCACTGCTGCTGCGTCAGGAGGGAGGTACGGGGTAGGTGATGACGCGCGCGGAGTGGCGAGGCTGTTGGCGTCAGGTGCAGGGCGCGCGACGTCGATGCCGACGTCGGCGTCCTCTCGGGGCGTCGCGTCATGGCGTCGTCCAGGGGCTTGGGCAGGTCAACAGGCATGTCTGGCAGTGGTGCGGGACCAAGGGAGAGCTGGTGGCGCAGGGTGACGTGTTGGATTGCAGCGAGCATGCGGGAACGAGGTCGTGTCCACGGGTGGTGACCAGGGGACATGGCACGGGTCGGTTTGGTCGACCTCGTGCTCTCCTCGACCAAGGGTCGTGTCTAGTAGGTGTAGGGGGTTGAGTGACATGTGAGTGACAAGGTGAGAGAGAGAGAGAAAGAGAGGGAGCAAGTGGTGGCATGGTGGTGACTAGGGTGGCCGGCATGGCATGTTCTAGGATTTCTTGTGCTTCCTTTTTGGTCTCTGAGGGCTTGGCACTGGTGTATGAGATGAGGCCATGCTAGTTGACAAGGTTAGTCAGTGTGGAGGGGACTAGAGCTTGCACCACTACTATCTTTCAAAGTGTATGTGACATGGGACAATATTTTTGGGCATGGTGGTGATGGGAGGTGGTGGAACTGGTGCTGCAGGGTAGGGAGGGTCTCCAGAGGTGCAGAGAGGGGCCAGGCTTGGACCAAGTCCAACCAAAAACTCAGCATGGGCATCAAATTGGGTGCTGCCCACAAGGTGTTTGATGAAATGCCCGAAAGAAAAAGATTTTCAAATTTTGGAAAGATTTTTGGTGGGTTACATTCATATAATATTTGAAGTAGATTGGTGGTGATGGTGGTCAAATTTGATTAGTTTTGCAAGAATCCAAAATGCACATGATCTTCATTTTGTTTCAATGTTGCCACTTGTCACTCTCATACTGGTCAACCTAGTCAGCTCTGACCTTGGTGGTCAACATGAAAGTTACTCACTTTGACATGGTCTTGGATGACATGGCTTTGGTTTACCAAGTTTAGTTTGAGGAAAAGTAAAAACCAGGGGTTAAAGTGGGGAACATTTTATAATGTGGCCAAATGACTATTAGTGCATGTGAGCTCATATTTCATTCAAATTTGATTTGATTTGAGTTTGTTTGATTCCAAAGGTGTTTATATGTGTTTAGTAACCAAACACAACCAATGGTGCAAGCCATAATGGTCTAGGGTGAAGATTTGGAAATTGGCATAATGTGTATGTGAGTGAAATTGGGATTTTCTCCCTATTTAATTTCTCTCCATTTAATTTGACTTTTGTTGACTCTAAGGTGATTCTTATTAGTTTAGAAACATTTCCAAACCATTGAGTCTATTTAAAAAGGTCTTGTTTAAAGATTTGCAAAATTGACCATAACACATAAGAGGTGAGGTTCAAATTTTATTATTTTTGTAAATTGTTCATCTTGCTTCACTTGGGCATGGGTTAGGATCAATTTAGTATTATATTAGGTTGAGAGATGGTTTCACACCATTTGGTCAAGGTTTAAAGTGCATAGGTCAAGAATTGGGGAAATGGCTATGTGTCACATATGCCTCTATGCATATGTTGCATTTGATTTTCAATTTGACTTGGCTTGACCCAATTGATGTTGTTGAGTGTTGAAATGGTATATGGAAGTGATCCAATCATCCACAACAAATCCTAAGGTCAAACTTCTAAAATTCACAAATTTGCATGTTACTCTCATATGCCTCTATGGCATTTTTAGTTTCTTTTTATTTTCTTTGGAAACCACTTGGATTTGGTTTGATAAGTACTAGGTAAGGTGTGTGAAGGTTTTCCAAACCTCTAAGCAAAGTAGAAAAGCTTAGGGTAAAGTTTTATAAAAATAGCCATAGGCACATATGCCTTTTTCTTATTTAAATTCTTTTTATTTTATTTTAACCAGGGTGGTGAAAAGAGGGGTGAGGTGTAGAGTTTAGTGGGGTTCACAATGGTTTACCACCATTTAGCATAAATAATAAATGTAGGGTTCAAGATTTACCTATTAGGGCTATATGCCCCCATATGTCTTTTATTTTATTTTGGGTTTCTCAAAATAGATCCAAAATAATACATGGTGAAGATTAGGGTTTAAGGTTTTTCTTATTTGATTTCTTTCTCTTTTATTTTATTGGGTGGGTGACCTTCACTTGATCATTTTAGGGTTTTAGGGTTTAGCACATAAGCATACTAACACTCCTCATGGCAAAACACAAGATTTAAACAAGATCTATATGTATCAATCTTATTTTAATAAAAGTTTTTGTTGGTTCCAAAATTTGGAACTAGGGAAATTCATTTTGTTTGTTTTGAAATTTTTGGGTTGTTACAAACCCTTCCCCCTTAAACAAATCTCGTCCCGAGATTTTAAGAAAAGTTAGGTTCCTAAGAGAGGTTGAGCATTTTATTAACAGGAGGACATACTTGGCATGGTCTGGGGTGCTTCCTGAGCTTCAGTGGCAGTCATGTGGTAGAGACGGCCATTGTTGTTGTTCGATTCCTTCTTCCGGCAAAGCGGCGCTGTGCAGCAGTGTTGGCGGCAATCCTGGCAAGCTTCTTGGGGCACTCATTGGAGTAGTGACCCACAACTCCACATTCATAGCAGTTTATAGTTGACTTATCTTTGGGGTTGATGGGAACAGTGTTGCTTCCAGTCTTTGGGGCATTATTGGGGTTGTTATTGTTACCATTGGGGTGGTTGTTGGTGTTGTTGGGGTTGCTGTTGTTGTTTTTGCTGTGGTTGTTGTGGTTGCCACCGGGCTTTGGGGGTCCTCCGTTGTGGTTGGAGTAGTTGGGGCGATAATTCTGAGCAGGGGGCTTGTTGTGTCTTGGGGTGAATCCTCCAGAGGAGTTGTTGCGGTACTTCTGGGTATGGTGGGGTCCACTCTGGTTCATCATCCGGCGCTTGCGGTTCTCGTTGGCTTGATGTAGCTTTCCTTCCATTTGTATGGCTGAGTCTACCAGGGCTTCTAAGTCAGCGAACGGAATGTTCACTAACACAGTTTGCATCTCGTCATGCAGTCCATTCAGAAATCTCTTCTTCCTCTTCTCATTGGTGTCTGTCTCATCCGGGGCGTACCTTGACAGTGTAAGAAACTTGTCGCGGTATTCCACCACGGACATCCTTCCTTGTTTGAGTTCACGGAACTCGTCTCTCATTTTCTTGATTAGTCCTTGGGGCACATGGTATTTACTAAACTTCAGCTTGAAGTCTTCCCAGTTCATCATTTGTCCAGCATTCATTGCGCGGGCACTTGTCCACCAGGCTCTTGCAGGTCCTGACAGGTAGTGGGTGGCAAACAGTACTTTTTCTGCGGCTTCTACTCCCGCAACTTCTAGGTTGTTCTCCATTGTCTGGAGCCAGTCATCTGCGTCAAGTGGCTCTTCGGTCTTGCTAAACATCGGAGGGTTGGTGTTCTGAAAGTTCTTGAGCTTTGATCCTGGGTGATCATGGTTTCCATGGCCTTGATTGTTCTGAGCTATCTGTTGCAGTGCAGCTAAGTTGGCTTGTCGTTCAGCTCTCGTGGCTTCGCGATCTTCCATCATCATCTGGAGCATCTGCATCATTGCGTCTTGGTTGCGGTTTGGTGGGGCCATCTGAAGATTGAGATAGATGATAAGATAAGAGGGAAATTTCTATGGTTTATTTGAGTTAAAGTTCACAAAGTTTTCAAAACTTGAGTAGTGTTGAGGGGGTAAAAACCAACAACACTTTTTCATTCATACCAAGCATCACACATTACAAAGCTAACACACCGTTGGTTTTAAGAACCATTCATTCGCTCTACGATACAAGGGATCCTGATACAACTCACACCTACTTAGTGCTTTAATGATACTACTCTTCAGGGGAGAATTCTTCGTCTTCACTGTTGTGGTGTTTGGCGACGGGCGAGGGCGTTTTCCAAATCCCTGCGGGTTTTGTACTGCCTGAAGTCCTGAGGGGCTTTATAGGGGTTCATCTCTGGTTGTGGTGGGGGCATGGTCATCGGTCTTCCCATGGAGTCATGTCTTGGGTAGTAGAGGAAACGAGTGTTCTTGATCTTGTCCTTATTTTGTCCACACAGACGGGAAATTGCTTCTTGCATAGCTTTGTCTAGTCCTTCCTTCCAGGTGTTTCCCGTTACAGAAAACCATATGGTTTCCCATACCGGGGCTCCAAGCTTTCTTCCTAGATCAGCAGAAACTTCCCACCGAGGTGGTCCTCCCAACTGATTATTGAAGGATGTTCCGAAGAACTCAGGGTACGGGTGTCCTAGATATTCCACTAGTTGCTTCAATTCCTTTTCGAACCTCAGTTCTCCTCCGTGACCAAGCTGATAGCATTTCCATTGGTATTCCATCTGTGAGAAATTTAAGATGAGTAAGTTAGAGAAGTGATCAAGTGTGCAAACTTTTATGTAGGATTATAAGGAAAAGTGGAGTATGGATCTCTTATTTTGGAAAAGATCTCAAGGATAAGAGTGAGAATAAGTTTTCCTAAATATCTACTTCATTTGTTTTTGAAACTAAATTTTTCAGGACGTCCATTCTAACTAGGGTCTCCTAAGGTCAACAATGGCTCTGATACCAACTTGTCAACACCCGGATTTTTAAGTCCAGATGCCTATTATGCCATTCCTCGCAATCCCAGGAATATTGTTTTTGCGAGACATAATAGATTGATATCACAACACATCATTCATTACAACACATAATCGTCTTACAACAAAGGATCACATGATCCAGTCTTAATACATCATAGTGGATCTAGAGATCCTATTACAAAACACATAGCGGAAGCGAAGTAGTAGCGATCGTGGTCCATCGTTCCACAGGCAACTGTTGACGTCAGGAGTGATCCTAGTTGTCGTAGACGTCCTGCATCCATCTTCCTCGTCTTGTTGTTCTCCTTCATAGTCTGGCCATTTGAATAGCCAGGGACAAAGCCATGAGTACTTTAAAGTACTCGCAAACTAATACTGATGTAAGCACGATCAACTATAGTAAGGGATGCTAAGCTCTAGGTTTATTTGCATAAAGCCAAGTTTATTTCATAAACATTTAGTAAAGATGCTTGAATCGCTAGACTAACTCAAGTGGGAACATTAGTGTCACTCCCACAACTCTGTTGTGATTCAAGTCAAAGTCACTATTTCAAGTTCAAATCACAAGTCACCCTTCACATGTCACAATTTTTGAAAATGGTGATGACGGAACAGTATGGCCTTTCCAACCGTCCATAACCGTGGACACGGCTATTCGAATAGTTCTACACTCTGCAGAGGTCGTACACTTGTGCCACAACATTTGCAATAATCCGTCAGGGTTAACTGGCCCTGATTTATCACACTCCGTGTGCGGACTACCAACCATAACCTTTCACTTATATACTAGTACAGGCACCTCTCCCCATGAGCTTGGCCTCCCAGTGAAAACCCGGGAACTGCACAGGGCTTGGGCCGGACAATTCACCTCATTCACGTCATATCACATCATTTCTTTTGTAGAGGCAGCCCTCGGCATAACCCCGATGACGCTTGTTTAGAGGGAACCCATACTAAAGCACATAAATTTCTAGTTAAGCCCTTACCCATATCGGGTATTGTGGGGGTACTTTCAAAATTGGAATGGTATCGCATCCGAACCCAACCATCAGTTTTTGTAAAATTCACCAAGTCATTCACAAGTCACATTCACCTTAAAAATCTTTCAATAGAATGACTCATCATTCCAAGGTTTTCAAAGTCATTTCATTTCACACGTTCCCATCTAGAGTAGTCAATTTTATTTGTTAGCACTAGCAACTAATCATGAGGGGTGCTATCTAGCTTTCATTGCCCTAGGCTAAATTTGATACTCTTGTAGTATTCTATCTCTAGACCAAAGTTAACTATAAAAGCAAGTTATAATAATCAAAGTAAAAACTTGTAAGAATAAAACTTGGGATGGGATCATGAAGCATAAAATAAAAAGTGGTGGTGCCTTGCTCTTGTAGAGCTTTGCACTTTGCAAGAATATTGGCTTGCAAGAGTATAGCTTGTATTGGGGTTAGCTTGCATTAATAATAGCTTGCCTTGGTTGGAGTAGTGATCAAAGTTCTCTTCCTCTTCAAAGTAGTCCTCCTCCTCCTCGGTGTACTCCTCGGTACTAGCGTCTAAATACGAGTACAATACACACAATTACCACACAAAGCCTAAGTACTAAACTAAGCACACACATAAATCACTCCTACTAAGCTATCAATCAACATGCTTATTAGGTGAGTGGATTTCATGTTATTCTTAAGAAAAATAATTTCCTCTCATTATAAATATTAATTAGAGTTTCTATTTATTTCTTGAGGAAAATAATTTCCTCTCATTGAATCTTATTAAGATTTAATTTCCTCCATTAATGTCATATGACCTAGGTTGACCCAAGTCAACCTCTTCATAAGTATCAATTGGGGAGTGACTTAAATGAGGCACACCACCTCATGCCTTTTTAATACTCATGATTAATGATTTAATATCCTCAACTAATTTAATATGAGTTTAAAATTGACCATAGTCCATACCCCATATTAACTTAGTTGAGACAAGATTTAAATGAGACCACTACATCTCATAAGATTTAATAAGTAGCCCTGAATAATTTAAATACTACTATAAAAATGATTGAATATTTTTAAGTAAGAACCTATGGATTATTACTACGGGTGTCATTAATTCTCCTTGAATCCCTTGGAGTAAGTATTTAAGTGAGAGGCTACACCTCATATAGTTTAATACCACATACTAATGATTTAAATGAGGTTCCATACCTCATGCAATTTAAATCCTATTTGATTTTATATCCACAAGTGAGCATATATGAGACCAAGCAATAAGGGTCATCACATTACTTCATACCACTTGTGAAAATGATTTAAATGAGGTGCTACACCTCATAGATTTGAAACCCTAATTTTGAAATAGTTTAAATGGGCTAGATTTTGACTATATAGCCAATACTTTGCTCTAGCCCATGATCATATGAAACAACTATAGTATTTTATTACATAATAAATTAGACAACATCAAATGTGATTTATGAGAGGTGGAATCACCTCAAAATTCAAAAGGGTTGATTTTTAAGATTTATTTGAAGTTTGAAAAGTTACTGATTTGTTATTTTTACTATTCAAAAACTACACAAGCTATGAGGTTGAAACCAGTGAGGTTTGTTAGAGAATTTCATAAGCTTTCTAAAACATTTTGAATCACTAAATTTGGATTAGTACAATTGAAACTATTCAAATTCTAGCAATGTTCCAGTAAGCAAAAGCTGAAATAAAAGTAAACACGAAATTCGAATTTAAACCGCGGGCGGGAAAAGGAGTGGGCCGGCCCAGCATGCGGCCTGGTCCGCGCTGCATGGCGCATGCACGCGGCCAGCGTGCGGGGCGCGAGGCGCGTCGGATCGAGATCCGACGGCGCTGGGCCGTCGTGTTTCTCCCGACACCGCCGGCTTGCGGCGGCGCTAGCGCTCACCTCCGGGCACGGATCACGGCGAGATTTGTTGCGTTGGACAGGGCTTTGCAAGGGCTTCAAGATGGTATAGGGCTCGGTGGCTATGGTGGCGAGAAATGGCGCGGCCTTGAGTGATGCCGCCGGCGAGCTTCTTGCTCCGGTGAGCTGTAATGAGGGAGAGAGGGAGGTGCTAGGGGAGTGAGAGGTGAGCTGCTGGGTGGTGTGTGAAGTCCAGAGGCGCGGGGGGGGTTTTTATAGCGGCTGGAGGCGCGGGGCGCGACGGGACCGGCATGGTGGCGACGTCACGGTGCACGGCGGGCACGGGCGTCTCCGGCACTGCTGCTGCGTCAGGAGGGAGGTACGGGGTAGGTGATGACGCGCGCGGAGTGGCGAGGCTGTTGGCGTCAGGTGCAGGGCGCGCGACGTCAATGCCGACGTCGGCGTCCTCTCGGGGCGTCGCGTCATGGCGTCGTCCAGGGGCTTGGGCAGGTCAACAGGCATGTCTGGCAGTGGTGCGGGACCAAGGGAGAGCTGGTGGCGCAGGGTGACGTGTTGGATTGCAGCGAGCATGCGGGAACGAGGTCGTGTCCACGGGTGGTGACCAGGGGACATGGCACGGGTCGGTTTGGTCGACCTCGTGCTCTCCTCGACCAAGGGTCGTGTCTAGTAGGTGTAGGGGGTTGAGTGACATGTGAGTGACAAGGTGAGAGAGAGAGAGAAAGAGAGGGAGCAAGTGGTGGCATGGTGGTGACTAGGGTGGCCGGCATGGCATGTTCTAGGATTTCTTGTGCTTCCTTTTTGGTCTCTGAGGGCTTGGCACTGGTGTATGAGATGAGGCCATGCTAGTTGACAAGGTTAGTCAGTGTGGAGGGGACTAGAGCTTGCACCACTACTATCTTTCAAAGTGTATGTGACATGGGACAATATTTTTGGGCATGGTGGTGATGGGAGGTGGTGGAACTGGTGCTGCAGGGTAGGGAGGGTCTCCAGGGTGCAGAGAGGGGCCAGGCTTGGACCAAGTCCAACCAAAAACTCAGCATGGGCATCAAATTGGGTGCTGCCCACAAGGTGTTTGATGAAATGCCCGAAAGAAAAAGATTTTCAAATTTTGGAAAGATTTTTGGTGGGTTACATTCATATAATATTTGAAGTAGATTGGTGGTGATGGTGGTCAAATTTGATTAGTTTTGCAAGAATCCAAAATGCACATGATCTTCATTTTGTTTCAATGTTGCCACTTGTCACTCTCATACTGGTCAACCTAGTCAGCTCTGACCTTGGTGGTCAACATGAAAGTTACTCACTTTGACATGGTCTTGGATGACATGGCTTTGGTTTACCAAGTTTAGTTTGAGGAAAAGTAAAAACCAGGGGTTAAAGTGGGGAACATTTTATAATGTGGCCAAATGACTATTAGTGCATGTGAGCTCATATTTCATTCAAATTTGATTTGATTTGAGTTTGTTTGATTCCAAAGGTGTTTATATGTGTTTAGTAACCAAACACAACCAATGGTGCAAGCCATAATGGTCTAGGGTGAAGATTTGGAAATTGGCATAATGTGTATGTGAGTGAAATTGGGATTTTCTCCCTATTTAATTTCTCTCCATTTAATTTGACTTTTGTTGACTCTAAGGTGATTCTTATTAGTTTAGAAACATTTCCAAACCATTGAGTCTATTTAAAAAGGTCTTGTTTAAAGATTTGCAAAATTGACCATAACACATAAGAGGTGAGGTTCAAATTTTATTATTTTTGTAAATTGTTCATCTTGCTTCACTTGGGCATGGGTTAGGATCAATTTAGTATTATATTAGGTTGAGAGATGGTTTCACACCATTTGGTCAAGGTTTAAAGTGCATAGGTCAAGAATTGGGGAAATGGCTATGTGTCACATATGCCTCTATGCATATGTTGCATTTGATTTTCAATTTGACTTGGCTTGACCCAATTGATGTTGTTGAGTGTTGAAATGGCATATGGAAGTGATCCAATCATCCACAACAAATCCTAAGGTCAAACTTCTAAAATTCACAAATTTGCATGTTACTCTCATATGCCTCTATGGCATTTTTAGTTTCTTTTTATTTTCTTTGGAAACCACTTGGATTTGGTTTGATAAGTACTAGGTAAGGTGTGTGAAGGTTTTCCAAACCTCTAAGAAAAGTAGAAAAGCTTAGGGTAAAGTTTTATAAAAATAGCCATAGGCACATATGCCTTTTTCTTATTTAAATTCTTTTTATTTTATTTTAACCAGGGTGGTGAAAAGAGGGGTGAGGTGTAGAGTTTAGTGGGGTTCACAATGGTTTACCACCATTTAGCATAAATAATAAATGTAGGGTTCAAGATTTACCTATTAGGGCTATATGCCCCCATATGTCTTTTATTTTATTTTGGGTTTCTCAAAATAGATCCAAAATAATACATGGTGAAGATTAGGGTTTAAGGTTTTTCTTATTTGATTTCTTTCTCTTTTATTTTATTGGGTGGGTGACCTTCACTTGATCATTTTAGGGTTTTAGGGTTTAGCACATAAGCATACTAACACTCCTCATGGCAAAACACAAGATTTAAACAAGATCTATATGTATCAATCTTATTTTAATAAAAGTTTTTGTTGGTTCCAAAATTTGGAACTAGGGAAATTCATTTTGTTTGTTTTGAAATTTTTGGGTTGTTACATGGAAGCTGACACTACTGATCAGCACCGGAGCTTAGTTGCACAGCGTGTGTTGAGCGTGCAATTGAGCAAAGCTGAGCATGATCAACGCCACAATCTGTTCCAAACACGAGGCGTTGTAAAAGAGCGAGCTATACGGATCATCATTGATGGAGGGAGCTGCAATAATCTGGCTAGCGTTGACATGGTGGAGAAGCTTTCTCTCCCTACGAGACAGCGCACACATCCATACTACATTCAATGGTTTGAGAGCTCTCGGAAGCTCAAGGTAACAAGAACTACACATGTGCATTTTACTATTGGTACATATTCTGATTTTGTTGATTGTGATGTTGTACCTATGCAAGCTTGTTCTTTGTTACTTGGTAGACCTTGGCAATTTGATAGAGAATCTGTTCATCATGGTAGAACTAATCAGTATTCTCTTATGCATGATGGAAAGAAAATTGGTCTCAAACCTATGACTCCTGAACAAATATTAAAAGATGATCTTGCTAGAGCTAGTAGAGTAAAAAACGAGGAGAAAACTAAGAGTGAAAATCAGATTGTTGCTGCAGATTTTGTTCCACATAAGACTAATACTAAATCTGATTCAAACCATGCTACTGAAATTCGTTTGAAAAATCCTTGTTTGCTTGCTAGCAAATCTGATATTGCTGAACTTGATGTGAACACTACTCAATGCTATGCTATTATTTGCAAAGAAGTTCTATTTTCATTTGAGGATATGCCTCCTTCTTTGCCACCTGCGGTTGCTAACCTTTTGCAGGAATTCATTGATGTGTTCCCACAAGATGTTCCTCCTGGATTACCACCTATTCGTGGGATAGAACACCAAATTGACTTGATTCCAGGAGCTTCGCTGCCCAACCGTGCACCATATCGTACCAATCCTGAAGAGACCAAAGAGATTCAGCGACAAATTCAGGTTCTCCAAGATAAAGGTTACATTCGTGAGTCTCTTAGTCCATGTGTTGTCCCTATTATCTTGGTACCTAAGAAGGATGGTTCTTCACACATGTGTACTGATTGTAGAGCTATTAATAATATTACCATTCGTTACCGTCATCCTATACCTCGTTTAGATGATATACTTGATGAATTGAGTGGTTCTATTATGTTCTCTAAAGTTGATTTGCGTAGTGGTTACCACCAGATTCGTATGCAATTAGGAGATGAATGGAAAACAGCGTTTAAAACTAAGTTCGGTTTATATGAGTGGTTAGTAATGCCTTTTGGTTTAACTAATGCACCTAGTACTTTCATGAGACTGATGAACGAAGTTTTACGTGCTTTTATTGGACGTTTTGTGGTGGTATACTTTGATGATATTCTGATTTATAGCAAATCTTTGGAGGAACATTTGGATCATTTACGTGCTGTTTTCAATGCTTTACATGATGCACGTTTGTATGGTAATCTTGAGAAGTGCACCTTTTGCACCAATCGAGTTGCGTTTCTTGGCTATGTTGTTACTGCGTAGGGAATTGAAGTTGATCCAGCCAAGATTGAGGCAATTGAGAGTTGGCCGCAGCCAAAGACGGTCACACAAGTGAGGAGTTTTCTTGGCCTCGCTGGTTTCTATAGGCGCTTTGTGAAAGATTTTGGATCCATTGCTGCGCCGCTGAATGAGCTTACAAAGAAGGATGTGCCCTTTGTGTGGGGCGATGCACAACAAGACGCCTTCATGATACTGAAAGATAAGAGCATCTCCACTCTCCCACGAGCCTGATTTCCATAAGACTTTTTTGGCGCCCCCGTCAATGGTTTCTCGGTTTGGGCCTGAATTCATCCGGCGATCCACGCCATCCCGGCCCCCGGGCGCTCGAGGACTCCGGACGAAACGAAAGCGCAAAACCAAGGAAACTTCCCGCGCGTCTGGTGGCCCCAAATTGTCGGCGAGAGAAACCGATCGTCGTCCTCATCGCATCGTCTTCCGCGCGCTGTAAAAGCCTGCCGCCGGTCTGCATTCGCCGCCACGCGGCGAGTTAATGTCGTCGTCTTCCGCGCACGCATCGTCTTCCGCGCGCAATAAAGGCTGCCGTCGTTCAGCTCGCCGCGGACGCGTCGCACACGCGGAATTAATCCCCAGCCATCCGCACCTATACGCCGCTCCGCTCGTCGCAAGGCGTACCCCGTGCTCCACTCTCCCTCCACTCTCCCTCCACTCTCCCTCCACCCTCCCTCTCCTCTTCGACGATGGCGTTCTCCGACGACGACGGCGCAGCCTCCAATGGCTTCCCCCGCCGGTCGCTCCACCAGTGGGAGGGGCACCTCCTCCACCAGGCGGGGTACCCCTGCCCGCCGGACACGAGGCCTCCCGGCGGCGGGTGGCGGCTAAGCCGTGGCGGCGTACCAATCCCGCCGCCGCCTCGGGGCCCGCCCTCGACGCCGCCATCGAGGAGGCGCGGATGACCATGACGGATGAGGAGCGCGCCGAGCCACGCCACCACCCCGACAACTACACGGCGTGGAACTCGTATTTCCTGCGGCGGTGGGAGCGGGAGCTCGCCTCGTACGACGGCCCGCCGCCTCCACCTCCGCGCAACAACTCCGCGGGCCGCAAACGTTGGTGGAGCGCGCCGGGCCGGAATCTCGAGGCCGTCCTCGAGCACATCGAGGGCGGCAACTTCCCGGTGCTCACGATGCCCGCTCCATCGAGGGCAACGGCGAGCCGCCGCCGGGGAAACGTCTGGCAGCCACGGCGCATGGCTGCCAGCTCGTCGTCTTCCGGATCGGCGCCGAGGTCATCCTTGGCGCCGGTGAAGAGGGAGGAGACGACGTCGCCTTCGACGCCGGTGCGCGTCAAGAAGGAGCCGGCGTCTCCGCCGCCGACCAGAGGGCGCAGCAGCGGCGCCCTCGTCATCCGCGACCAGCCTTCCGCGCCGCAGAGCGGCCGGAAGAGGACGAAGAAAGAGGCCGCCGCAATCCAGCTCGCCGAGGAGGAGGCGAAGCGCGCGGAGGACGCCGCGATGGCGGAGGCGATCGCCAGGTCGCTGAAGGACTTGGAGGAGGAGAAGCGCGCGGACGACGCCGCACTGGACTGGGCCAGGCGCGACTGGGAGCGGCAGGAGGCGGAGCAGCAGCGGCGGCTGCTGGACCTGGCCGCCGCACGCCAACGCGCCGCCCGCGCCGCTACAACCACCAACGATGATGCCGCGCGCTTCCGCCGTCCTGCGACACCTCCTTCCGGCGTCGCTGTCCCCGTCGTCGACCTCGAGTCCTCCGACGACGATATGTACAAGCCATCCCCGGGGTGGTGGGGAGACGCCGGCCAGGGCAGCAGCAGCCAGGCCGCGCAGCCGAAGGACGACCGACGACGACGACGGCGACTACACGGTGTTCTACCGCCATTTCGGCATGTAGAGCGCCGTGTTTTAAAATTAGCATTTGAATTCCCCTAGCCGAATTCGAAATATAGTCGAATTCGGCCTCTATGTATGAACTCCGCCCGTTATGTAATAAATATCATTAAATTTAGTCTATATTCACCCGTTTTTAGCCGTATTTTGTCAAGTTTCCGTTTTTTAAATTCGCCTCGTCGACTTCGCCTGGGCACGCGGCTGGGAAACTACTACTCCCCACGCCAAATCTTCCTCCAATCCGGACGAAAAATTCGCCGATTTACAACAAGACGCCTTCATGATACTGAAAGATAAGTTAACACATGCTCCATTACTCCAACTTCCTGATTTCAATAAGACTTTTGAGCTTGAATGTGATGCTAGTGGAATTGGTTTGGGAGGTGTGTTATTACAAGAGGGCAAACCTGTTGCATATTTTAGTGAGAAATTGAGTGGGCCTAGTCTGAACTATTCTACTTATGATAAAGAATTATATGCGCTGGTTCGGACATTAGAAACTTGGCAACATTATTTATGGCCTAAAGAATTTGTTATACATTCTGATCATGAATCTTTGAAGCATATTCATAGTCAAGCTAAGTTGAATCGCCGCCATGCAAAGTGGGTTGAGTTTATTGAGTCTTTTCCTTATGTTATCAAACACAAAAAGGGTAAAGATAATGTTATTGCTGATGCTTTGTCGCGCCGTTATACTATGCTATCTCAACTTGACTTCAAGATTTTTGGATTAGAAACCATAAAGGAACAATACTTGCATGATGCTGATTTTAAAGATGTGTTGCTGAATTGTAAAGATGGTAGAACATGGAACAAATTCGTCCTCAATGATGGATTTGTGTTCCGTGCTAACAAGCTATGCATCCCAGATAGTTCCGTTCGTCTTTTGTTGTTGCAGGAGGCGCATGGAGGAGGATTGATGGGTCACTTTGGTGTGAAGAAGACGGAGGATGTACTTGCTGCACACTTCTTTTGGCCACGTATGCGTCGAGATGTTGAGAGATTTGTGGCACGTTGCACTACATGTCAAAAAGCTAAGTCTCGACTTAATCCACATGGTTTATATATGCCTCTTCCTGTTCCTAGTGTACCTTGGGAGGATATTTCTATGGATTTCGTTTTGGGTTTGCCTCGTACACAGAAGGGGAGGGATAGTATCTTTGTTGTTGTGGATAGGTTTTCTAAGATGGCACACTTTATTCCATGTCACAAAACTGATGATGCTACACATGTTGCTGATTTGTTCTTTCGTGAAATTGTGCGTTTACATGGTGTGCCAAATACTATTGTTTCTGATCGTGATACTAAATTTCTTAGCCACTTTTGGAGATGTTTATGGGCTAAGTTGGGGACTAAATTGTTGTTTAGTACTACATGTCATCCCCAAACTGATGGACAAACTGAAGTAGTAAATAGAACATTGTCTACTATGCTGCGGGCTGTTTTGAAGAAGAACTTAAAATTGTGGGAAGAGTGTTTGCCTCATATTGAATTTGCTTACAATCGTTCGCTGCATTCTACCACTAAGATGTGCCCTTTTGAGATTGTGTATGGTTTTGTTCCACGTGCACCTATTGATTTATTGCCTTTACCATCTTCGGTGCAAAATGATTTGGATGCTACACAACGTGCTGAATTGATATTAAAATTGCATGAGACTACTAAAGACAACATAGAACGCATGAATGCTAAGTATAAAATTGATGGGGATAGAGGAAGAAAGCATGTTGTGTTTGATGTTGGTGATCTTGTTTGGTTGTATTTGCGCAAAGATCGTTTTCCTGCATTGCGCAAGTCTAAGTTAATGCCACGTGCCGCTGGTCCTTTTAAGGTGTTAGAGAAAATAAATGATAATGCATATAAACTTGAGCTTCCTGCAGAATTGGGTCCGGTAAGTCCTACATTTAACATTGCAGATTTGAAGCCTTACTTTGGTGAAGAAGATGAGCTTGCATCGAGGACGACTTCAATTCAAGAAGGGGGGCATGATGAGGACATCCCATCTATTGATACAACCGTTGTACCTACAGCCACACAAATACAAGGACCAATCACTCGAGCTCGTGCCAAACAACTTAACTATCAGGTACTTTCGTTTCTTGGAACTATTCCTCATATACATGAGAATATGATGCTGCCTAAATCAGATATATTTGTTACTCTTAGGAATGATGGACCTAGCATGGATGAGGAGGACAAGCATTGGGGCATGATCACACATGGAGGAGATGGCAGCAAGCACTTGATGATTGAAGATGATGCCACAAGTGGAGATTTCAGAACTTTGAAGCCACCATAAGAAGAGATGAAGACATGGACGAAATATAGAGTTCTCCACTTCATAATTTCTTCCATAGCATAATATGGTGCTGCGTCACCTTTAGTTTTGGGCCAGGCCCATGTCATTTTCGCAGGAATTAAGTCAGCCACTTTTTAGAGTCCGTATTGAAGGGGAAAGGCCTTCTAGGGTTTGGTTCGGCCACCATACGTATGGCTGGTCGAAACCCCACCTTTTCCTCCTTTAAATACCCCCATAGCCGTCACGTTTAGACTCGGATTTTGATTAGATTAAAAGTTAGCCATTGCTGCAACTCTCGTGTACTTCTTTTGAGGCCAACGCCCAGAACAAGACCGACTATTCGGAATCCCACCTTTTCAATAAAGCTTCATCTATATCCGCAATATTCTGATTGCAATATTAGTTCTTACTTGTTCTCGATTTCAGGTAGGAATTAAGACCCTCGTTGGTCAGGCTGATCGTGCATCCGCAAGATCAGTAACTCCCGGAGATTGTCCTAGCGATTGCATTGGCGCACGAGCTTTGCACGTGTAGTCGGATCGTCAAGCACAAACTCCACCAACAAATCGACGCTATCATACTCTCATCGAAAGATCGGCCATCTTAGCCCTATCATCGAAATATGTAATAGCCCTGTAAACTGGTATGGAGGGAGTACCTGTGCTAGATTTTAGTGAAAATGAGCTATAAATGAATCAAAAAATATGGGAAAAATAATTGTTAAAATTACCAGCAATGCAACATATATCACGAAATTAAAATTAGCACTATCACATCCATGAACTTTACAAGAAAACATGAACAAGATGGCATGATTCTAAAATTAGAGGCAGTCCATGGTGCAAAAGGATGTACGAAATTAGAGGCAGTCCATGGCGGCGGTTGGTCGACGAACTTCCACTGCAACGGCGGCGATGGTGGAGCGGCGGCGTTGACGAACCCTAAAGAGAATGGGGTGGTGGTTGGGCGGGACCTCGCTAGGCAGGCATGGCGAGCTCGATTCGTTCGGGAGAGAGGTGTCTGATGCGGCATGGTGGTATTTCCGCGCGCCATCGTAGTAAGCCTTGTGACCGACTTCGTGGATGGCGACATGGTGATGGTAAGTGAGAGGTGGTATTCCATGGTGGTAGCCACCCTCGTCATCGTCGTGGTATGGTATTCCTACACGCCGTCGTGGTAGGCCTTGTGCCCGTCTTTATGGACAACATCGTGGTGATGGTTGTGGTAGGTGAGAGGTGGCAATCCATGATGGTAACCGTTGTGGCCGTGCATGGCAGTAACCATCGTGGCAACTGTCGTCGGTGGTGGCATGGTTGTAACTGACATGGCCATGGTCTTCATCAGCGGCATGGTGCTCGGATTCGTGGACAACAGTGTGGTAGGTGAGAGGTGAGATGTAAGGCACCATATAGATAAGAGGTGATGTTAAAACAAGGCATACATGCAACCAAACAAAGTGACACTTTGTTACCTAATGATGCAGCCCCAGACTACCAAACAAAATGCCATAAATGACATGAAGCTCGTTCCGAACGGGTTAACACCCATGGAGTATGGCGAGCGAGTGGTGGCCACAACAAACGGAATATGAGAAAAACATGCCACATTGGTTTTTTAGTCACGTACAATAGTTTTATCTTAGCAATGCCACATAGAATAATTGCAGAGTTGGAGCACAGAGAGGAACAAAAAGAGTGTTGGTTTCTCTTAGGATGAAAGATAAGATATTTATCTCCATTGTAAGAGATGTGTTATGTTAAACCTTGCTTTCGAGATCACTTTTTAATCATGCCATAATTTAAGGAATATGCAAACCATAATTATGGGGATAACGCTAAGAGATAATCTATTGTATAGTATATTATTTTGCCTTGTCTAAACACCAGCTGAGATAAGACAACCATATCAACCATTGTACATGTCCTTACCCATTTTACTTTTGTCACTGTAAATTCTAATATCTTGCTTTTGTCCACCAGTTTCTGCTATAATACATCAGTTTTACCCTATATGGGGTAAAAACAAATGAATTTGGTGAAATTTTGTTTTGCCTTTTCCCATTTTGTGGTGTTTTTTTTTTTTTTTTTTTTTGCGTTTGACCCTCAGTTGGGCAAATTGGGGAAAAGCAGACATGTTAGAACTCAGAGTGGAAAAAATGGGCAAAAATAAGTATTGGCGAGAAAAAAAATCCCGAAGAAATAGAGAGCCCATGCCGTGCAATGAGCCCACGAAAGCGTCGATCGGCCTGCTTGCACGTCAGGCTGGGCTTCCTCTTACGGATCGCTGCAGACCACCGGTGTCAAAAAGGACAAGAAAAAACACATGACATGACATGCTTATTATGGAGTTATATGGTATAATGGATGGCCTGTCTTTGTCGTACAACTCGCTGCAGCAGTCGCCGTGGTACAGTAGTCGTAGCTTCGACAGAAGATGGACGGCGTGGCTCCTCGTCCATACTACTGCAGAGTGCCTTAGCTCACGTCGCTTTTGTCAGCAAAGCAGCTACCGCCCTTTCTCCTCGCCGCTATTTTTGTTCTTCGTAGTTTCCTAGATCCACACATAGCCTTCTACAACGACTGAAGCACTAGTAGAAACAAAAACTGAAGCAAAAGCGACGCATCAGCCTGGCCATCGAACTACGCGATCATGGCGACAACGCAGCGTCCTCGTCTCCTCTAGTTTCAGCCCCGTTTAAATCGAATATAAACTCGGTCTCACTGACAAAGCGAGATCGTTCGGCTCAGTCGGCGCATGAAAGAACGAGCAAGCACCGCAGCGCAATAGGATACCGATCGATCTCGGATCAAATCATCAAAAGGAACGAGCGCCTCTTTCGATAAAACCAAAGGGACGGCGAGGAATCCCTGGATCCTAGTAGTGTGTAGCTTTCCCTTTTTTCCCTCTAGATCAGAGTCGTAAAGGAGACGCTGTTTATTTTGAACGAGAAGATCCCTAGGACTGTGGGAGAAGAAAGGAATGTTTGATCTGATCGTCCATGGACCAAGAATATAATACTTCGATCTGGTCTCCAAAGCAGCGGCGTCTTACATAAAGTAGACCACGCTGCATGGATATAAACAACAAAAATGGGCAATGCAGGTAACAGGTATTCACAATTTGCAACAATGGAAGCGAAGGTAGAGCTCCAAAAAAACTTTGAGACTCTAGAGCGAGCGGCTCCAGCTTTACTCATCTTCTCAGATCGGCTCAGAAAGAAATGGGTCGAATATAAGTGTCTTTTATAGTTTGATTAGAAAATGTGTTGATCTTGAGCCAACAGCAGCTCACTCGATTAACTCGATAACTTATATATAATTTTGTGCAACAATTATGCTACTCCCTCTGTTCCATTCTATAGTGTTTATAGTTTTTTGGCACGGAAATTAGCGCATGAGTATTTTTTACACAAGATCCCCTAGCTGAATGATTTGAGATCAATGTAAAATTTGGAAAATCCATATCTTCCTAACTTAGCATAACAAGTTTCACAAATCTCTCTTGCTCCATATATGTGTAGCCAAGTTCAATTAAGGAAAGTAAAACATTGCTGCCTAATTTTAAGAAATCGCTGGGCCATGCATTAGAAATCTCAATTAATTGTTTCCAATTTTGTATGGATTTTTTCTCACGCATGTTGTGTGGGAGCTGAATGGGGGAGGTAACTGAAAAAGCCAACCTTATATTAAACAAATGTCGAAAATCTATGTGCACAATAAAGGAACGGAGGAGTCGGAGTAGCATGTGCACATGAGCACAAGTGCTCCTTGGACTTTTGGATTTTTGAAAATTTTCAAAACCTCGCTCTTTTATGTTTTCAAAAATTATGGCATTAAATATGTAGATAGATTTAGACACGAGGAGTGTAGTCAAAAAAGTCCCATTAAAAATACTTTGTATTTTGCAAAATACAAAAAAGACAAATTTCTAACTATAAATAGTAGTACAATAGTACGTATATTTTGTCAGTGTACTGTCAGAAATTTGTCTTTTTTGCATCTCCAAAAATATAACGTATTTTTTGACGAGACTTTTTTGATTCCAATCCTCGTATACACATCTATCTACATATTTAATGTTATAATTCTTGAAAGCAGAGAAATATGAGATTCTGAAATTTTCAAAAATCCAAAAGTGAAGGGAGCACTGACTCCCATGTGCACAAAATCCTTGTCCAGTGAGTATATACTAAAATGAAATACTGTATAATAATTAATTACCTTATATGATGTGGATTGGTTTTGTTCCATCTACTTTCCATGTAATTAAGCAAAGATGAAAGTTTAACTTGGATGAGATTTTTCTTCCTTCCATATGGAAGAAATATTGAAGATTTTATTGTTTTTCATAGCTTTAGTTTGACTGGGCTTGAGTGCTCAAATTTTGGTATGAGCTAAGCTGAAACGCTCCTACTCGGTTTTTTTCTCAAATAATATTTTTTTTTCAGTATTTTTACTGAATGGTCGGGTAGTGGCCGATCGGCACCCGACCAGGCCGGAGTGCCACATCCACGCACATGCTGTGCTGCGTTGGCTGCCCAAGACACAAATGTGGTTGGTTAGACCGACCGAGACCTACATTTGAATTTTTTCGAAATCGCGTATTATTTCTAAAATTGTTTAAAAAATAGAAATATTAAAAAAATCAGCCTACCTACGAAGATGAACAATGCACACTTTTTTTTTTTGCCAAACACAGTTATAGACGTACTGATTCACAAATGCGTACATACACTTACCCTTATTAACGCACGTCCACAAATCCTACCCCTGTGAGCATATTCAAGATATTGAGTCACACCAAAAATTAACTCAGGCTACAACTTCCTCGAGAGATGTTTTTTTCCCGCTATGTTAATATAGCAACCATATTGATACAAGAGCTCGAAAGAAAGAAAGTGATGGCGCAGCAACACAAACATTCCCAAAAAGAAAAAGAAATGAAGGCAATGGCGAAGAGATGAAACGATGATGACCCACAACCATTGCGTCCTCCATCTTTGGCCCACCACGCTCCAAGCACCCTGAAGCACCCCGTACCAAGTAGCACATTTAAGAAGGGAATCACCATCCACACGGTGCCGCTGCCCGAACCAGACAGGTCCTAGGGTTTCCCCAATAAGTAGAGTACAACGACGCCCTCCGGGGAAGGAATGGTGCCACCTTCGAGTGGCACCGCGTTAGGGTCAGACTAGCCGACATGGATTTCTCTTGCCCCAACCATAGAAAACCTGGCGCAAGGGAGCACCACCACCCAACTTCGCCGCCCAACAACATGCGTCACCACGATCTTGTAGTCGCCATCATCGGTCACTTCGTGACACTGGCTTACGTCCTGCAAGACGAAGGCACGCGGCATCGTCGGGAGGAGGAACAATAACCTCACAACCACGAGTGGGGGATCCTCCTCCACACCCCCAAGAGGCAGTCATCGACCGGACGAATCTGAGGGAGCACACTAGGCCCCGTCGGGCCTGTCCAGGCCAAGATGGGCCCATAAAGCTCTGGTCGCTCTGTCCAATAGGCAGGCCGCAGCGCCACCGTCCCAGGACCTAGACTAGTCGCCGCTACCACCTGCAGGCAGCCCCGCAGCCGCAACGCCGTGGCCTGCCCCACCCCATCTAGGGCCTGAGGTGCACATACCAGGGCCAAGACTGCAGCAAGCAACCACCGCTACCGTGGAGCTCCGCCGCCAGCACCACCCGGCCACGCCGGACCAGGACCTTCCGAGGAGCACCGCCAAGGAGGAAGAAGACCCCAACCCGCCCTCTAGGATGCGAGTAGAGAAAGTTTGCCGCCCTAAAAGGGGGCAGAGGGGCTAGGCGAGAGGACTCACTTAGGATACAATTTTTTAGCAGGAAAGATCTAAATCTATTCCATGAGTTCACAAGAAGTACAATGCACCCCAAACACAATAAAATTTACATTGAGGTTTTTACACCGCATAATGACTACTACTGCAGCCAGGGCGAGCTATCGACACGCCATTGTCGCCGCTTCCTTACCGGTGCCGACATGACATTGTTGATGATAATCGTGAAGTCTTCGTGCACGGGCTCTAAGGACCAGCGCCCCTGAACCGAAGTCGTCGCCATTGAATCCTTGAATTGATCTAAACCTTGTACCACCAAACCTATCACACACGTAGATCCACCATTCAATGAAAGCGGCAACCAGATGAATCTTTATGTGACCTCCTCAACACTACCAGCCGTCGGAGTGGCAAGTAGAGGAGGCGGAGACCCGTCGCTTTCCGGTCGTAGATGACAATGACGAGGCAGATGGCTGCGGCTGCTAGGGTTTTCACTCTAGCCTTGGCCTCTGTTTTCACTCGAGGCTACGACTTAATATATATAAAAAGGGTGTGTCTATGTCTACTGACGAGATTTTCTTATGTCTCGATAACTCGAAAATAAATCTAGCTTAAAAAGTAACTTGCACATTTGGGCAAAAAGTGCAATTGCACTTTTTTAAGAAATGCAACTCAGCACTTTTTACAAGTGACTTAGAGCATCTCCACTCGTTGCCACACGGCGAAATCCTACGAAACAACCAGGATTGGACTAAATTAAGTCGTGGGAGTATGTATTTCCACCGACCACCCGGAGTTCGGACATAGTTTAAATTCAAACAAAGCGTCGTCCCGCGCTACAAGTACGGCCAGTTGATCGGCAAAAGGAGCAAAAGGATCAGCCACAGATCGGCGATCGGAGGGAAATACAAAACAGGCTCATCGGCAGTCCGGCACGGCGGTGTCCGACGGACCAGTTTCCTCACACGCCGTGGCGAAGCGGCTGCGGCGGACGTCGCAAGCGGCAGGGGACGTCGAAGCAGCGGCAGTCGACGAGGTAGACGGTGAAGACGAGATAGGAGCCGGCGAGACGACGAAGGACTGGCCGGAGTGGCTCGAAGGATGTCGGTGTGGCCCTGGTACCAATTCCTCGTCTCCTCGTCCATCAGTTCCATGTTGCCGCCGCCCATCAGGAACGCCAGTCTGGTCGCCGCCCGCCGCCGTCTTTAGGGGCGATCCGGGCGCCTTGGTTGGCGAGCATCTCCCGCCGTCGAACTTTTCGTCCTCCCGTCGGCGTGCGACGATACGTCTCCAACGTATCGATAATTTCTTATGTTCCATGCTACTTTATTGATGATACCTACATGTTTTATGCACATTATATGTCGTATTTACGCATTTTGGAACTAACCTATTAACAAGATGCGAAGAGCCATTGTTTAGTTGCTTTTGGTTTCAGAAATCCTAGTAAGAAATATTCTCGAATTGGACGAAATCACCGCCCGGGTCCTATTTTTGCACGGAGCTTCCAGAAGACCGAAGAGATAACGAAGTGGGGCCACGAGGTGGCCAGACCACGGGGCGGCGCGGCCTGGCCCCGGCCGCGCGGCCCTCATCCGGGCCCTCGTGAGCCCCCGACCTACCCTTTCGCCTACTTATAGCCTCCGTCGCGAAACCCCCAGCCGAGAGCCACGATACGGAAAACCTTCCGGAGACGCCGCCGCCGCGAATCCCATCTCGGGGATTCAGGGATCGCCTCCGCACCGCCGGAGAGGGGATTCATCTCTGGAGGACTCTACACCGCCATGGTCGCCTCAGGAGTGATGAGTGAGTAGTTCACCCCTGGACTATGGGTCCATAGCAGTAGCTAGATGGTCGTCTTCTCCTAATTGTGCTTCATTGTTGGATCTTGTGAGCTGCCTAACATGATCAAGATCATCTATCTGTAATATATGTTGTGTTTGTCGGGATCCGATGGATAGAGAATGCTATGTTATGGTGATTATCAATCTATTGTTTATGTGTTGTTTATGATCTTGCATGCTCTCCGTTATTAGTAGAGGCTCTGGCCAAGTTTTTGCTCTTAACTCCAAGAGGGAGTATTTATGCTCGATAGTGGGTTCATGCCTTCATTGACACATGGGACAGTGACAGAAAGTTCTAAGGTTGTGATGTGTTGTTGCCACTAGGGATAAAACATTGATTCTATGTCTAAGGATGTAGTTGTCGATTACATTACGCACCATACTTAATGCAATTGTCTGTTGCTTTGCAACTTAATACTGAATGGGGTTCGGATGATAACCTGAAGGTGGACTTTTTAGGCATAGAGTTGGATGGCGGTCTATGTACTTTGTCGTAATGCCGGATTAAATCTCACTATATTTATCATATCATGTATATGCATTGTTATGCCCTTCTCTATTTGTCAATTGCCCGACTTTAATTTGTTCACCCAACATGCTTTTATCTTATGGGAGAGACACCTCTAGTGAACTATGGACCCCGGTCCTATTCTTTACATAGCATACAATCTTGCAATACTTGTTTTACTGTTTTCTTGCAAACAATCATCTTCCACACAATACGGTTAATCCTTTGTTACAGCAAGCCGTGAGATTGACAACCTCACTGTTTCATTGGGACAATGTACTTGGGTTGTGTTGTGCAGGTTCCACGTTGGCGCCAGAATCCCTGGTGTTGCGCCGCACTACATTTCGCCACCATCAACATTCAACGTGCTTCTTGGCTCCTACTGGTTCGATTAAACCTTGGTTTCATACTGAGGGAAACTTGCTTCTATACGCATCATACCTTCCACTTGGGGTTCCCAACGGACGTGTGCATCTACGCGTATCAAGCTAAATTTCTGGCGCCGTTGCCGGAGATCAAGACACGCTGCAAGGGGAGTCTCCACTTCTCAATCTCTTTATTTTGTTTTTGTCTTGCTTTATTTTATTTACTACTTTGTTTGCTGCACCTAAACAAAACACAAAAAAATTAGTTGCTAGTTTTACTTTATTTGTCTTGCTCACTATATCGAAACACAAAAAAATTAGTTACTTGCATTTACTTTATCTAGTTTGCTTTATTTACTGCTAAAATGAATACCCCTGAAAATACTAAGTTGTGTGACTTCACAAATGCAAATAATAATTATTTCCTATGCACACCTATTGCTCCACCTGCTACTACAGAGAATTCTTTGAAATTAAACTGCTTTGAACTGGTTATGAGAGATTAATTTTCTGGTGTTAGTTCTGATGATGCTGCTGCCCATCTCAATAATTTTGTTGAACTTTGTGAAATGCAAAAGTATAAGGATGTAGATGGTGATATTATTAAATTGAAAGTGTTTCCTTTCTCATTAAGAGGAAGAGCTAAAGATTGGTTGCTATCTTTGCCTAAGAATAGTATTGATTCATGGACTAAATGTAAGGATGCTTTTATTGGTAGATATTATCCTCCCGCTAAAATTATATCTTTGAGAAGTAGCATAATAAATTTTAAGCAATTAGATATTGAACATGTTGCTCAAGCATGGGAGAGAATGAAAACTTTGGTAAAGAATTGCCCAACCCATGGACTGACTACTTGGATGATCATCCAAACCTTCTATGCAGGACTAAATTTTTCTTGCGAATTTATTGGATTCTGCTGGAGGTACCTTTATGTCCATCACTTTGGGGGCGGCTACAAAACTTCTTGATGATAAATTACTCTGAATGGCACACGGAAAGAGCTCCACAAGGTAAGAAGGTAAATTCTGTTGAAGAAACCTCTTCCTTGAGTGATAAGATTGATGTGATTATGTCTATGCTTGTGAATGGTAGATCTAATGTTGATCCTAATAATGTTCCTTTAGCTTCATTGGTTGCTCAAGAAGAAAATGTTGATGTGAATTTCATTAAAAATAATAATTTCAACAACAATTCTTATAGGAACAACTCTGGTAATAACTATAGGCCATATCCTGCTAGTGGTAATGATTATGGTAATACTTATGGTAGATATGAGGAAAGGATGCTAGAAATTGAAAGATCCACTAAAAACTTTATGCAATCACAATATGAGCAAAATCAATTGTTTACTAAAACTATGAATGAACAATCTACCTTGTTGAAAAATATAGGAAATCAACTTGAAAACTTAAATAGGGAGATTTCTGGTCTGCAAACTAAAATTTCAAATGCTGAAACCCGAATCTCATACATGTCCGCATCACAATCCTCTTTAATTAATAAAATGGCTGCTAAACCTGATGATATTGATAATAAGATTACTACTACAGCAAATGCCATCCAAGTTAGAATTAATGAGAATATAAGATTAATGGCTGAATTGCGTGCTAGGTGGGATAGAGAAGAAAATGAAAAACTAGCTAAAGAGAATAATGTAGCTAAAGTTTGGACTATTACCACCACTAGTAATGTTAATGCTTCACATGTTGCTGCACCTCCTACTATCAATGGTAAAATAATTGGTGTTGGCAATGTTTCTACTCCTAGTGCAAAGCGTACAAAACTGCCTGAAATTGCTAAAACTGCTGAAACTGCTTGTGATAAAACTGCTAAAAAATTTCCAACCTTGGGAATAATGATCCCATTGCTGTAGCTCATAATGATTTATATTTTGATGATTGCCACATCTCTGAAGTTATAAAGTTCTTACAAAAACTTGCTAAAAGTCCTAATGCTAGTGCTATAAATTTAGCCTTTACAAAACATATTACAAATGTTCTCATTAAAGCTAGAGAAGAGAAACTAAAACTTGAAACTTCTATTCCTAGAAAGTTAGAAGATGGTTGGGAGCCCATCATTAAAATGAAATTCAATGACTTTGAATGTAATGCTCTATGTGATCTTGGTGCAAGTATTTCTGTTATGCCTAAAAAGATTTATGATATGCTTGATTTGCCACCATTGAAGAATTGTTATTTGGATGTTAATCTTGCCGATAATGTTAAAAAGAAACCTTTGGGGAGGATTGATAATGTGCGCATTACGGTTAACAATAACCTTGTCCCCGTTGATTTTGTTGTCTTGGATATCGAATGCAATGCATCTTGTCCTATTGTGTTGGGAAGACCTTTTCTTCGAACCGTTGGTGCTGTTATTGATATGAGGGAAGGTAATATTAAATATCAATTTCCTCTCAAGAAAGGTATGGAACACTTCCCTAGAAAGAGAATGAAGTTGCCTTTTGATTCTATTATTAGAACAAGTTATGATGTTGATGCTTCTACTCTTGATGTTACTTGATTTGCACTTTCTGCGCCTAGCTGAAAGGCGTTAAAGAAAAGCGCTTATGGGAGACAACCCATGTTTTTACTACATCAATTTTTTGTTTTGTTGAGTTTTGGAAGTTGTTTACTACTGTAGCAACCTCTCCTTATCATGTTTTTGTGCCAAGTAAAGTTTCTATGTCAAAGTTGATGTTATATTTGGGATCGCTGCGCAGAAACAGCATTGCTGTCTGTCACGAATCTGGGCACAAGTCTCTGTAGAAAATTCAAAAAAATCTGCCAATTTACGAGCGTGATCCTCAGATATGTACGCAACTTTCATTAGTTTTGAGTTTTTCCATTTGAGCAAGTATGGTGCCATTTTAAAATTCGTCTTTACGGACTATTCTATTTTTGACAGATTCTACCTTTTATTTCGCATTGCCTCTTTTGCTATGTTGGATGAATTTCTTTGATCCATTAATGTCCAGTAGCTTTATGCAATGTCCAGAAGTGTAAAGAATGTTTGTGTCACCAATGAATGTGTGAATTATTAATTGTGCACTAACCCTCTAATGAGTTTGCTTGAAGTTTGGTGTGAGGGAAGTTTTCAAGGGTCAAGAGAGGAGTATGATATACTATGATCAAGAGGAGTGAAAGCTCTAAGCTTGGGATGCCCCCGTGGTTCACCCTGCATATTTTAAGAAGACTCAAGCGTGTAAGCTTGGGGATGCCCAAGGCATCCCCTTCTTCATCGACAATACCATCAGGTTCCTCCCCGAAACTATATTTTTATTCAGTCACATCTTGTGTTCTTTACTTGGAGCGTCGGTTTGTTTTTGTTTTTGTTTTTGTTTGAATAAAATGGATCCTAGCATTCACTTTGTGGGAGAGAGACACGCTCCGCTGTTGCATATGGACAAATATGTCCTTAGGCTTTACTCATAATATTCAAGGCGAAGTTTCTTCTTCGTTAAATTGTTATATGGTTGGAATTGGAAAATGCTACATGTAGTAATTCTAAAATGTCCTGGATAATGTGATACTTGGCAATTGTTCTGCTCATGTTTAATCTCTTGCATCATATGCTTTGCACCCATTAATGAAGAAATACATAGAGCTTGCTAAAATTTGATTTGCATATTTGGTCTCTCTAAGGTCTAGATAATATCTAGTATTGACTTTTGAACAACAAGGAAGACGGTGTAGAGTCTTATAATGTTTACAATATGTCTTTTATGTGAGTTTTGCTGCACCGGTTCATCCTTGAGTTTGCTTCAAATAACCTTGCTAGCCTAAACCTTGTATCGAGAGGGAATACTTCTCATGCATCCAAAATCCTTGAGCCAACTACTATGCCATTTGTGTCCACCATACCTACCTACTACATGGTATTTCTCCGCCATTCCAAAGTAAATTGCTTGAGTGCTACCTTTAAAATTTCATCATTCACCTTTGCAATATATAGCTCATGGGACAAAATAGCCTTAAAAACTATCGTAGTATTGAATATGTACTTATGCACTTTATCTTTTATTAAGTTGCTTGTTGTGCGATAACCATGCTTCTGGGAACGCCATCAACTATTGTTGAATATCATGTGAGTTGCTATGCATGTCCGTCTTGTCTGAAGGATCTATCACCTTAATGATTGGAGCATGCAAAATTGTTAGAGAAGAACATTGGGCCGCTAACTAAAGCCATGAATCATGGTTGAAGTTTCAGTTTTGGACATATATCCTCAATCTCATATGAGAATAATAATTGTTGCTACATGCTTATGCATTTAAGAGGAGTCCATTATCTGTTATCCATGTTGTCCCGGTATAGATGTCTAAGTTGAGAATAATCAAAAGCGAGAAATCCAAAATGCGAACTTTCTCCTTAGACCTTTGTACAGGCGGCATGGAGGTACCCCTTTGTGACACTTGGTTGAAACATGCCATGCAAAGATCCGGTAGTCCAAGCTAAGTAGGACGAGGTGCGGGCACTATTAGTATACTATGCATGAGGCTTGCAACTTGTAAGATATAATTTACATAACTCATATGCTTTATTACTACCGTTGACAAAATTGTTTCATGTTTTCAAAATAAAAGCTCTAGCACAAATACAGCAATCGATGCTTTCCTCTTTGAAGGACCATTCTTTTACTTTTATTGTTGAGTCAGTTTACCTATCTCCCTCCACCTTAAGAAGCAAACACTTGTGTGAACTGTGCATTGATTCCTACATACTTGCATATTGCACTTGTTATATTACTTTATGTTGACAATATCCATGAGATATACATGTTATAAGTTGAAAGCAACCGCTGAAACTTAATCTTCCTTTGTGTTGCTTCAACACCTTTACTTTGATTTATTGCTTTATGAGTTAACTCTTATGCAAGACTTATTGATGCTTGTCTTGAAGTACTATTCATGAAAAGTCTTTGCTTTATGATTCACTTGTTTACTCATGTCATTACCATTGTTTTGATCGTTGCATTCATTACATATGTTTACAAATAGTATGATCACGATTATGATGGCATGTCACTTCAGAAATTATCTTTGTTATCGTTTTACCTGCTCGGGACGAGCAGAACTAAGCTTGGGATGCTGATACGTCTCCAACGTATCGATAATTTCTTATGTTCCATGCTACTTTATTGATGATACATACATGTTTTATGCACATTATATGTCGTATTTACGCATTTTCCGAACTAACCTATTAACAAGATGCCGAAGAGCCAGTTGCTTTTTCTTGTTTTTGGTTTCAGAAATCCTAGTAAGGAAATATTCTCGGAATTGGACGAAATCACCGCCCAGGGTCCTATTTTTGCACGAGCTCCAAGACCGAAGAGATAACGAAGTGGGGCCACGAGGTGGCAGACCACGAGGCGGCGCGGCCTGGCCGGCCGCGCGGCCTGTCATCTGGCCCTCGTGAGCCCCCCGACCTACCCGCCTACTTATAGCCTCCGTGCGAAACCCCCAGCATCGAGAGCCACGATACGGAAAACCTTCCAGACGCCGCCGCCGCGAATCCCATCTCGGGATTTCAGAGATCGCCTCCGGCACCCTGCCGGATAGGGGATTCATCTCCTGAGGACTCTACACCGCCATGGTCGCCTTCGGAGTGATGAGTGAGTAGTTCACCCCTGGACTATGGGTCCAGCGTAGCTAGATGGTTGTCTTCTCCTAATTGTGCTTCATTGTTGGATCTTGTGAGCTGCCTAACATGATCAAGATCATCTATCTAATACTATATGTTGTGTTTGTCGGATCCGATGGATAGAGAATGCTATGTTATGGTGATTATCAATCTATTGTTTATGTGTTGTTTATGATCTTGCATGCTCTCCGTTATTAGTAGAGGCTCTGGCCAAGTTTTTGCTCTTAACTCCAAGAGGGAGTATTTATGCTCGATAGTGGGTTCATGCCTTCATTGACACCTGGGACAGTGACAGAAAGTTCTAAGGTTGTGATGTGTTGTTGCCACTAGGGATAAAACATTGATTCTATGTCTAAGGATGTAGTTGTCGATTACATTACGCACCATACTTAATGCAATTGTCTTTTTTGCAACTTAATACTGAATGGGGTTATAACTGAAGGTGGACTTTTTAGGCATAGATGCAGTTGGATGGCGGTCTATGTACTTTGTCGTAATGCCATTAAATCTCACTATATTTATCATATCATGTATATGCATTGTTATGCCCTTCTCTATTTGTCTATTGCCCGACTATAATTTGTTCACCCAACATGCTTTTATCTTATGGGAGAGACACCTCTAGTGAACTGTGGACCCCGGTCCTATTCTTTACATAGCATACAATCTACTAATACTTGTTTTACTTGTTTCTTGCAAACAATCATCTTCCACACAATACGGTTAATCCTTTGTTACAAAAGCCGGTGAGATTGACAACCTCATTTCGCTGGGACAAAGTACTTGGGTTGTGTTGTGCAGGTTCCACGTTGGCGTGGAATCCGGTGTTGCGCCGCACTACATTTCGCCACCATCAACCTTCAACGTGCTTCTTGGCTCCTACTGGTTCGATTAAACCTTGGTTTCATACTGAGGGAAACTTGCTTCTATACGCATCATACCTTCCACTTGGGGTTCCCAACGGACGTGTGCATCTACGCGTATCACGACCTCAAGTCGGCCCAGCACTTATCGATCGACGCCTGCATCCTGTCGGCGGGATTGCCCGTCTTTTTGATCTCTTTGAGCTTCTTTTGGCCGAGTTCAGGGCGCCCTTCCGCCGCGCCAGCCGCCGGGGCATCGGGGTTGTACAGCTCGGTCTTGCTCTTCGAGAGGGTCGTGCGGGTTTCCTTCCACTTCTCGCAGTTCTCGAGGCGGGCGTAGACGTTCAGGAACTTGAACTGCATGCCGGTGTCGTTCGTGTACATGTCCAAAGCACGGCGCAGCTGGGGAAAAAGAGTACGGCGATACGGGTCAGCTCACGACGGTGTGCCTCGATGATGCAGGGTCGACGGAGCGTACCTTTTGCTCCAAGTCGTGGCCGCTGATCGGCCGTTCTTCGACCTCCTCCTGTATGCCGTGCCATTTGCTGCACGCCGTCTGCATGATCCCCCAATGGGTGGCCATTGCCTTGTCTCCCCGGTACACGTTCATGTTCGTCTTGTTGAAGTAGGGATCGACGAGTTTGCGTTCCTCGTACGCCTGCTTCACTCGAAGCCAATACGTGTCGAACGACTGATTGGCTCCGATTATGCCGTTCATGGACACGGTCATCCAAGCTTCGGCGAGGCACTCCTCTTCCTTCGGCGTCCATTTGATACGCGGTTCGGCAGGCGGCGACTCCTTCTTCCTCTTCTTCTTCCCCTTCGACAGGTTGACGGCGGCTTGAGTTGTCTCTCCTTCTTCTTCGCCTTCTTCTTCGACGGCTTGGCTTTCGTCGGCAACATCCTCCACATGATCCTTGCGCGCTGCCACAGCTGCCGTCGCCCTCGCCTCCTCTTGCGTGAAGAACCCCGGGCTCGCGGCGGCGTCCATGAAGAACCTCGGGCTCGCAGCGGCGGCCATGGAGCCGGAGGTGATCATCTCGTGGATCTCCTCTTCGTTCGGCGCCGCCGTCGCACCGAACGGGAGCGGCCCTCGTCGCATGACCGGCGAGGTGCCCTCGAACTGGCCGCCGCTGCCGCCGATGTCAAGCTCGGGCGGCGACGGCGTGAACCTGGACGGTTGGACGTAGGCGCCCTCTTGGAACATGGCAGTCGGCGACGGCGAGTACATCGTAGGGGAGAAGGACGACGGGGAACTGCTTGTACCTTGCGCCGGCCATTGGCGGGGAACATGGAGCCGCCGCCGCCGCTGAAGGCCATGCTGATCTTCCTCGCTTGCTCCTCCTGGGCCGCCGCCGCCGACCTCTTAGCGGCGGCTTTTTTCACCCTCTCCGCCCTGCCGCTTGTTTCCACCTCGCGCCGTTTCTCGTCCGCCGCCCACTCTGCGTTCGTCATGCCCGGCGGCCGCTCCTTCTTCGCCCGCGGCTTCCTCGTCGTCCCCTTCGGCGGCATTGTGGTGGACGAGAAGATGAGGAGGAGAGCGGTGGTGGACGAGAAGACGCCGCCGGGAACTGGAACTGGAAGACGAGGAGAATGGACAAATTCGGCGGGAGAGAATGGGGATATGCAAGCAAATTGGAGGGAATGGAGGGAATGGAGGATTTGGTTTTCGTCGCCGACTACGCGGGTCCACACGGCGTTTCGCGCCAAAAAGTTTCATCCGAGTCCCCGAGCGCCCCGGGGACCGGGGATGGCGTGGGCTCGCCGGATGGATGAAGGGCCAAATCCGGGGACGCTACTGAGCCGATTTACACCGTCCGGATGGAAAAACCGTCGCTCGGGGGCCTCGTCGGGGAGACGAGTGGAGATGCTCTTAGACTTAACAAAATCTCAGTTGAGACATAGCAAAACCGATATAAAAAAGAGCAAACGGTATTTAGCATAGGGCACAGTACAGCTTGTAGCATGTGGTTTGTCGATGCTTTCATAATTTCTGCGCCCACCGTTGTGCCTACAGAGATGATTAAGATGAGAGGTCTGGGGTGTGTACCGCCTGCGGGGTTTGATTACCAGGCCCGCCACCGCTAGTACTCTCATGTCTTAACGGTAATATAAGAAGAATCGCCACTGAGAGGCACCAGCAAAACCTGAGCACGCGGAAGCGGGAGCAGCGGAGGAAGAAGGACCAGAACCAGACAGGTCCAGACTCCAGACTAGACACTATCACCAGTTCACCACCTCCCTGCTCTGCCATCATCGTCTCGTCTGCGCAAAGGAAGGCGCGCCACTGTGACGCCCGCCAGCTCTGTCCCCTTCCCCAACCTCTTTTGTCCTCCGGCTACACCTCCTCCATTACTCAGCAGTCAGCACACACCTCCATCCATTACTCGGACCCTTCCAAGGACAGGGAGTGGAGTGGCCAATGCAGTCATCACGCTCCCTGGCGCACGCCAAGCCACCGAGGTCAGCAACGGCAGCCCACGCGCGCTCCCGCTCCCAGCTGGCCCAGGTGCGCCCGGATCCCAGGCAAGATTTCGAGTTCCACTTCGACTTCTCCTCCGAGGCCTTCTGCTTCGACATGGACGGCGACGGCGGCGCCCCGAAGGCGGCGCCGGTGCCGGTGGCGGAGAAGGGGCCGGTTCTTGCCGGGTTCGACAAGGTCCGGCTCAGCATTGCGTCCAGCGAGGACGAGGACGACGAGGCGCCGCCCAGGTGCTCCTTCTCCGGGGCCAGCCACCCGCCGGAGCCGGTCGACGAGGTGGACCCCGCGTTCGCGGCCGTGGACCGCGGCCGCCGGGGCGACACCGACCTGAAGGCGGCGTCTGCGGCGGCCAAGCCGGTGATCGCGTGGGACGCGTCCCCACCGGTGGGCGGCGCGGCGGCCAAGCCGGTGATCGTGTGGGACGCGTCGCCGCCGGTGAGCGGCGCGGCGAGCCCGCACAGCAGCAGCTCCTCCGGCGGCACGGCGGCGGCCACCGTCACCTGCACCAGCATGGCGCCCAGCTGCACCGTCACCAGCCAGAGCGCCAAGACCAGCGTCTGCAGCAGCGGGGCCAGCGACTGGAGCAACAACACCTCCAGCGGCTCCGGCGCCGGGAGCGCCGGCGCGGGAGGGAAGCCGCACAAGGGCGGCGACCCGAGGTGGAAGGCGGTCCTGGCCGCTCGCGCGCGGGACGGGCCCCTCGGGATGGGCGATTTCCGGCTCCTCCGCCGGCTCGGCTGCGGCGACATCGGCACCGTGTACCTCTCTGAGCTGAGCAAGAGTGGTGGTGGTGGCTGCGGTGCGGCGAGGGCGACGTGGTTCGCGATGAAGGTCATGGACAAGGCGTCGCTCGAGAGCCGCCGGAAGCTCAGCCGCGCCGAGACGGAGCGTGAGATCCTGCAGCTGCTGGACCACCCCTTCCTCCCCACGCTGTACGCGCACTTCGAGACCGACAAGTTCGCATGCCTCGTCATGGAGTTCTGCCCCGGCGGCGACCTCCACGCCCTCCGCCAGCGCCAGCCCGGCAAGCTCTTCCCCGAGCACGCCGCAAGGTACTTCATTTTTTTTTTCGGCTGATTGTACAACTACATTGCAAGCTCCATACAAGATTGGTGCCCAAATTCCAGACACATGGACCTGATTCAGTTCATTTTGTTTGCCCAAATTCAGGTTCTACGCCGCCGAGGTGCTCCTGGCGCTGGAGTACCTGCACATGCTCGGGGTGGTGTACCGAGACCTGAAGCCGGAGAACGTGCTGGTGAGGGACGACGGCCACATCATGCTCTCCGACTTCGACCTCTCCCTGCGCTGCGCCGCCTCGCCGACGCTCTTCAGACCTTCCCCGCCGTGCAGCACCTCGGGCCCCAACGGCGCCTGCATCCAGCCCACCTGCTTCATGCCCAAGCTCTTCGGCCACCGGAGCAGCAAGAAGAGCGCCTCCAGATCGTCCAAGACCGGCGAGCATCAGCAGCAGCAGGGCTCCATGCCGGAGCTCGTGGTGGAGCCGACCGGCGCGCGGTCCATGTCGTTCGTGGGCACGCACGAGTACCTGGCGCCGGAGATCATCAAGGGGGAGGGCCACGGCAGCGCCGTGGACTGGTGGACGTTCGGCGTGTTCCTGCACGAGCTCATGTACGGCAAGACGCCCTTCAAGGGGCAGACGAACCGGGCCACCCTGTTCAACGTCGTCGGCCAGCAGCTCCGGTTCCCGGACGGCGGCCCGCCGACGAGCGGCGCCAGCAGGGACCTGATCAAGGGCCTGCTGGCCAAGGAGCCCCAGGCCCGGCTCGGCGTGAAGAGGGGAGCGGCCGAGATCAAGCAGCACCCCTTCTTCGAGGGCATCAACTGGGCGCTCATCCGGTGCAGCACGCCGCCCGGCGTGCCGAGGGCCGTGGAGCCCATCGCCGTCGCGGCAGCAATGCCGGCAAAATCGGCATCGATGGACAGGGTGCAGACGAACTACAACAGCAGCAAGAGGATGCCACCGGCAGGAGGAGATCATGTGGAGTCCGGAGGGAAGTTCCTCGACTTCGAGTTCTTTTAATTACCATTAGGGAGCCTGAGTTTGTAGACTGAAAATTGTATCGTGTCCAGTTGTGTTCTTAACCTTAGATACCTGCTGTGCTCTGAGCTTCAGCTGTAGTTGCATAGTGTCAGCATTTGCCAGCGACATACATGATGACCAGTTTAATTCGAATCTTGTATGTTCGCATGCTAAACCCGAGCTTGTATAACATGTTAATTAGGCCTCATATGGAACATGGGGATTCTTCATGTGAAATTCCTGCAAGTTTCATGTATTCCAAACAGGGCTTGGCAAGGAACACCAGACGTTACTACTTCCTGCAATGCTTCTGCAAATTCTTCCATGAAACAAGAGTATCAGGAAAAATTGAAAACGGTAAACAGATTGCACTTTCTGTTTTAGACAAAAGCAAAGCAGTTCGCATCATCAACACCTTGCTTGATCTCACAGCATCTTGCAATGGCTGCGGCTGAAGTAGTGCGACCGAAAAGTTGCTAGATAATCGATGAGCGTACATGAATGAGTTAATCTCTAATGCAGGTTTCTCAGTCCTGGATTGTGTTCCTTACTAATAAAACACTGCAGGAATGGTTCCTAAAGCCTAAAGGTTACCATGTTTAGCCTGCTGGTGGCGTTGGCCTATCTCCTTGCTGCACTGTCTCTGCATTCCACTATCGAAGCATAAACGAGCAAAATACGTCCAAATTCAGAGTTGAAAGTAAATAAGAAACCACGACTTGAGCTGGTAATGCTGGTACAACTTTTGCTGATGACTCCCGGTAGCTGCACTTACTGACTAGTAGAGTCTGCGGAGGATTAGCAGTACAGTTTTGATAGAAGGCCTCCATCTTGGAGGCAACATTTTTGATGTCATATATAAAAAAACAAATTTGGTGCTAAGAAAAGGCTCCTTGTGAGACATTTCTTTATCTTTTTTACACAAGATACAAATCAAGTTGATTATCCATGAAACTTGACATGTGCACATAGAATGCCGATATGTACGCGCCAAATTTTTGTTTGGAATTTTTTTGACAATTTAAAATATTTTTTTACGGTGGCAGGAGCATATGCATATGGGATCAAATGTGCATTTCCGAATCAGGATAAAGTTTTTAAACTCCAAAAAAATTACTACTTCAAAAATTTTGAACACAAAAATATGTTATATGTATTGTCAAAGTCAGTCAGTTTGTACTGTGTAAAACATGTTACCTGCAATGTTTAGATGTTGCCCAGGTAGAGAAAGAATATAGCTGTCTAAGTTCCTTCAGCCATTAACTCTATAATCAGCGAGCAAATGTTCATTATGTTGTGCTTAGGGAGAGAGAATAATTTGTTTCCTGACAAGACAATCTCAATTAGGTTTATGTCATTAGTAACTTCATTTATAGTCTCCCACGGTCATGCAGTCAATATAAGTTTACGCTTAAGCTCGTTCTGGCAATTTTTCAGAAACTTGAAACTAGCGCAGGTTAAATCGTTCATACATGAACATGAAAAGGAAAAGGAAACTGAAGAATTCAAATCATCTCTTTTTTTTAACTCGAAGCAAGAGGAAAGTAAACTATTGCTCTTCACAATTTCTCTACTTGGGGACTGCAGAATACCAAAAAAGAAACCCCACAGATGAATTTGGTTGTCCTTGAAATGCTGTCCATATCTTATTTCCAAGTTCGCGTAGAGAAGTATCCTGAATTAACAGCCAATATATACATGAGCAAGGCTGGCAAGAGTAGACTTGGGCTTAAGTTTCATTGTATGCCAAATAGGGGCCTAATGATTGCAAAGCAGAGAACACTCACATAGTTCTATCTTCTGCTGCTTGGAAGTTCAGGTTGAGCAGGGTAACGTTTTTATGTGTAAGAGTCGGACTCCCAGTTCTCGCCTTTGACCTTCTATTCAGTCTGCAAGAATTAAGCCGTAATTGTATATATAGCAACAGAATGTCAGGTACTCTGATATGACGAACGAATATATGGAGTATGACCAATATGATAATGTACAACGATATCTCTGAGTCACCAGATAACACCTTGAACTCAAATGCAAGGGAAAACGTATTGACATTCAAGTCAAGAATTTCAAAAGAAGGTTCATAAACTGCTATTGATCTCATAGAAGTACCAAGCCGCTCCTAAGGATACTCATACTCACATGTAAAGAAACCCAAATTATCCGCCACCAAAAGAAGGCCTTTGTAGGTGTTCAAGTCGTACACTCTACAGAACTAGAATTGCAGTAGTATTTTCAAAAGAATATATGTTTCATGATGTGCAGTATATAAGGGGTATCAAAATCTCACTTTTGTTTACCCAGCACTCATCTAATTACTTCCAATAGCCCAGCCTTTCAAAAAAACTGATGGACTTACTCCGAGAAAAATACAAAAATATGTTCCTGCCTCAAAACATCCAACTCAGAATTGAGCGAATTCATTCGGATCCGTCGTAGATATTAAAGATCACATCTCAAGAAGTTTATAAAAGATCAGCAAGAAGAATGTTGTTCTAACGGATACGCTTTACTTTTAGACATCTACTTGCAATTAGCTGAATTCCCGTGTGTTGCCACAGAATAACAAAAAATTAGGTGGAGATACTGTCCTAATTTAGACAAAGGTGTCAGTGTGGTTTCTGTTCATAAAAGAAAATAAATACCAATTCTCTCTCAGTCTTCTTTCGTCCTTGTCACATTTGTTTAAACTCAACAAAACAAAGAAACTCTAGCACGGGACAAGAAGCCTAGGTATCCCCGCAAAAGAAAAATAGAGAGGCGTTACGGACACGCTTGGTCAGATGAAAATGGTGGTCCAATCAAGCGAGGAGCATGCAACACTACAGGAAAACGTTTAGACGCCGACGGCCAGCAGCCGTCGGCACACCTCCAAATGCCGTCGGCGTAGCTATGTGCCGACGGTGGCCGTCGGCATCTCCCCGTCGGCATAGCTCTCGTCGGCGTACCAAGAAATACCGTCGGCGTTGCTCAGGCCGTCGGCGTACCTACGTGCCCGACGGTTTTCCCTCGGCCGTGGGCATAGCTCCACCGTCGGCATCCATTTTTGACAGACACACGGTTTAACGGCGTCGAAGATACGCCGACGGCCCAACCGTCGGCGTAGCGACAGCCACGCGTCAGCTTCGAAGCTACACCAACGGCCAAGCCGTCGGCACATCCAGACACATGTCGCTTCCTGGTAGAGCTACGCCGACGGCCTGGCCGTCGGCATACCTAGTAACCAGAACAAAAAAAAATAGAACATAAATTGTAATTTACTTTTATTGCTTTCTACTGATGCCATATCCTTCAAGAAATCTGGATGCTATTGCTTTTATTCCCTGTTTACTACTGACATGCACGTAGTACCATTACAGGAATCAGGTAATTTGCTGTAGGCCGCATACCTACGGCAAAGGCTGAGAAACCCACAACAAACCATTTGCCGCAGGCATACTCACAGCAAAACCACAGATACATAATGCAGTAAATCAAACTGGACATCTCAGAGATAAGATTCAACAAAGGCACATACATGTGTAGATGATTTACTACTATTTAAGAACATGGTGATTTACTACTATTTAAGAACATGGTGATTTACTACACAGATCTGATCACAACCTGCATTTTCTTGATAAAATGTTTGACCTGAGCAAAATCAAATGTTGTTCTTCGCTGAAGAGTTGTTCTTCCATGGACAGCACCACCAACAAAACGCCACCACAAGACACCAACATGACCTGAGCAAAATCAAATGGAAGCACACATTCATTTACCTAGTGTATGGCTGTCAATTCTGATGTAGAGTATAATTTGGATAACCAAAATAGCAAAATCTCTTGAGAAATTTAAATGCTGGTGCTTTAAAAAATGGCATCTTATACAGCATTTAAAAGCGTACATATATGTCCATCCACATCAGGAACGAAGTACAAGCTAGAGAGTTTCAAAAGAAAGTAGATAAATACGGACTAGTGAGGCTTAATCTGCCACCAATAGCCTGGATTTTCATGATGAAACGTTTGACTGCTTCTGTTGTCCATGATTAACAGAAAAAGTCTGCAAACAGAGCTAGAGAAGAAGGATTTATACCTTGCTGAAAACATACAGCAACCATAGCAGCAGTCATGGTGGTTAAATTTCTCAGGAGATTTCAAGTCTTTGTGACCTGTGCAAACCTATGGCAGTCAATTCTGATGTAGAGTATAAATTTAGACTAGCAAAATCTCCTAGGAAATCTGCACGCTAGTGCTAGGACAGTGTAGACAAGCACATATAAGAATTGCATCATTTACTAGAACACCAAAACGGTGGTTTAATTTCTGAAATTTCGAGTCTTTGTGTAAGCTTGAAATATGAATTTCGTTTATACAAGCACATATTGGACTAGCGCAGCTTCTTCTGAAGCTAGCAGCACAAGATGAATTTGTGGTTCTACAAGTCCTGCAACGCAAAATCCTGAAGATGGACGGAATAGAGGTCCTCACCTACCGGCGTCGTGCGGGCGCGACCTGATTCAATGTCGGAGGAAATGGAGACGGGAGGCTAATCTCACGGTGTCCGGGTGTCCTAGCACAAGATGTAAAAATGTGATGTTATACCCAAGGTGTATGAATTAATCACCAAACCCTGTTTATAACGATACAGGATGATCTGAGATCCAGAATTGAACTTGGGGAACGGGAGAGAGAGAGAGAGAGTACAGAGGACAGAGTTCTAATTTCTCGCTGCCGAATTCTGGGATCACGTGCCCCTTTTCAACTCGCCAGGCACAGCTGGCATTTGCTATCTAAGCGACACGCAGGTCACGCTTTCTCACTCGTTGTCTTCATCCAGCGGAGGCGTATTTCCTTCAGGCGCCTTCCCCGAGCTCGTCATGTCTTGTGGCACACCAGGCGTGACACTGGCGCCCTCTTGAGATCCAGCTTGTCCCCAAGCTGCAGCCTCTGGAAAGCGTTGACGAAGCACCACATCGTCCTCCCAGGTGGCCATGGTCTCCGGCATGTTTGACCACTTGATCAGTACCTGCAAATATGAAGCATTCGCCCTTTTGACCAGACGTCTGTCAAGAATCTTTTCAGGTTCCAGAGATGCAACATCCAGTTGAAGTTGAGTCGGCAGGTCCGTGAACACTGGCGTGTGATCAGGTATATATGTCTTGAGCTGAGAGACATGAAATACCGGGTGGATGTCACTGTGTGCTGGCAACTCCAACTTGTACGCTACTGATCCATATCTGTCCAGTACGGTATATGGACCAAAGTATTTGAAGGAGAGCTTAGGGTATGGTCGACGGACCAAAGATTTCTGCACATATGGTTGAAGCTTGAGCAGAACTTGTTCCCCCACTTGGAACTCCCGGAAAGAACGCTTCTCATCAGCCGTGCGCTTCATCCGCCGACTCGCCCGCTCCAGTTGTTGCTTCAGGAAGTCTGACAAGTTGTTCCGTTCCTGAAGCATCTCATCCACCTCCATGGACACGGCAGTTGACGATACTGGCAGCAACCCGTGTGTAGGTTCTCTTCCATACATAGCTTTAAACGGAGAGCATCCCAAAGATGTGTGATATCACGTATTGTACCAGTACTCCGCTAACGGAAGCCATTTCGCCCATTTAGTCGGAGAGGCAGCTACTGCACATCGAAGATACAGTTCCAGACACTGGTTCACCCTCTCAGTCTGGCCATCAGACTGTGGATGATAGGCTGTACTCATGTTCAGCTGTGTGTGCAGGTTTTTGAACAGATTCTTCCAGAAGTTGCTTGTGAATATCTTATCCCTATCAGACACAATGGAGGATGGAAGGCTGTGCAACTTGACCACATTATCCAGGAAGAGCTCAGCCACTTGATTAGCATTGTATGGGTGTTTCAGTGGCAGGAAATGAGCATACTTTGTGTATCTATCAACAATGACCAGAATTACCTCAAACCCATTGGACTTGGGCAAGCCTTCAATAAAATCCATGGAAATTGATTGCCAAGGTGCTGTTGGAGTGGGTAGTGGTTGCAACAGACCTGGCGTCTTGCAAGTCTCATGCTTGGCCTGTTGACACACTGTGCATTGCTTGACAAACTCTTCCACTGCTGTCTTCATGCCCGACCACGCAAACATATTCTTCAGTCTGTGATACGTTGCTTGTGTGCCAGAGTGCCCTCCCAATGCTGAAGAATGAAATGCAGTGATCAGCCTTGTCTGGAGCCCTATGTTAGCTCCTATCCACACTTTGTTGTCCTTGTAAATCAAGCCATCAACCAAAGTGTATCCCTGTGCATTGTGTCCCAGCACTGCGAGCTCCTGCAGTAGTTGTTGTGTTGCCGGATCCACTGCATATGAGTTCAACACTTCCTGAATCCAGTCTGGCTGAATCACCGACATGGCTTGAAAGGCATGCCCAATGCGAGACAGGGAATCAGCAGGTGTGTTGTTGACCCCTTTGTTATATTGGAATTTGTACTGTAACCCTATCAGTTTTGTCATGGCCTTGCGCTGCAACTCTGTATGTAGCACTTGGTCTTCCAGACAGCAGAGACTCTTGTGATCAGTACGAATAGTAAATGGTCCACGCTGGAGATAAGCACGCCATTTGTCCACTGCCATCATGATAGCCATGAACTCCTTCTCATAGATGGGCAGTTTCTTATTGTTAACCCCAAGGGCCTTGCTGAGGTATGCCACTGGATGTCCTTGTTGCAGAAGCACTGCCCCAATGCCATCGTCACACGCATCTGTCTCGATCACAAATGGCTTATTGAAGTCTGGCAAGATGAGAACAGGTGTCTGAGACATAGCTTGTTTGAGGTTCTCAAAAGCCTGTTGGGCAGCTGCTGTCCACAGAAATGCTTGGTTCTGAAAGTGCATGGAGCCCCCATGTGTGGTTTTGGTAATTAATGACAATCCCTATGGACTAATGTTTGCATTGAGTTATATTTGTAGGAGTTGTCCATAGGCAATTCTTGAACCATATGTTGGCTTCAAGGTTGCAATAAGAAGAATTTGATGAAGGATATCAAGTGTCAAGTATGTCTTGAAGATGAAGATGAAGTGAGCCCTCAAGTTACTTCAAGACATCAACATGTTTGTATTAGGTTCCAATAAGAAGAAATTGATGAAGTATATCAAGTGTCAAGTATGTCTTGAAGATGAAGATGAAGTGAGCCCTAGAGTTACTTCAAGACATCAACATGATGAAGAATGAAGAAATGAAGTGCAAGTTCAAGATGAGCCATCTCGAAGAGGTCCTTTGCTTGAGTCTTGCCATCCATATGGTGATCATGGATATGTGAAGATGCGCCGAAGAAGAAGCTATCCCATGGTGGATTATGGGGGAGCAATCCACATGGTGGTCATGGTTATGTGAAGATGCGTCGAAGAAGAAGCTCTCCCATGGTGGATTATGGGGGAGCAATCCACAAGACTTCGTCAAGCAAACACAAGCAAGAAAGGCGTTCCATCTTGTTGAGGTCAAGATCGTCGTCATCGAGCTCAAGTGGAATGCGAAGTATAAGGTTTGCTCTTGATAGGGTTTCTTTCTCACCGGTCTCATAGTGTAGTTGGAGACCGGTTTATAGTTTAGTTGCCGTACTATCAAGAGGGCTCTCGAGTGAGTAACTCGATCGTATCGTTCGGAGAGAGCTCAAACCTTTGCATCCTTGCATCATCTTTCTTGGTTGTTATTTGGACCTTATCCATGTGATGTTTTAGAGCTTGTGCTTATTCTCATGACAAGCTCTAGTTCATCGAAAACGGATTTCGCATAGATCACTTGTTGCGTTTTCGAGTTTGGTTCATCATCTTTCTTGGTTTTATTTGGATCTTATCCATGTGATGTTTTAGAGCTTGTGCTTATTCTCATGACAAGCTCTAGTTCATTGAGAATGGTTTTTGCATGGGCAACTTGTTGCATTTTCAAGATTGGATGTTTTACCGGTATGTCTTTTTTAGATAGGTCAAACCTTTCATCATTTGTTTCTATCCTCCCTTGTTGGACTATGATGGTTTCCTGCATGATCTTGTAGAGCTTGTTCCTAGCTTCAAAACAAGCCCAAGATCATCAAAATCGAGTCCGGATGCTAAAGTTATGCCCGTTTTAGTTTTGGTGATTCTGCAGTTTTTCGGGGGCGGATAATCCGGCCCGAAGGACAAAACATGGACAATATCCGGCCAAATATCCGGCCCGAGCCAGGGCGATTTCGGGGCGGATAATCCGGCCCGGGGGCGGATTTTCCGGCCTGGGGCCCCCAACGGTCATATTTCGTTGGGAGGGGGTATAAGACCCCTTCTTCCTCCTTGGGTTGGTTGGTTCACTCTCTCTCTCCCCTCCATTGTTGTCCTTCAAAGCTTGCCCTAGTTCTTGATTCCTCCCATGATTCTTGCATATTCTTGAGGGAAAAGAGAGAGGAGATCTAGATCTACATCTTCACCAATCAAATCCCTTTGTGAGGGGAACCCACTAGATCTTGATCTTGGAGGATTTTGTGTTCTCCTCTTTGTTCTTCCTCTCTTATTCCCCCAATAGCTTTTGTAGCTTTGTTGGAATTTGAGAGAGAAGGATTTGAGCATCTTTGTGGTGTTCTTGCCATTGCATTTGGTGCATCGGTTTGAGTTCTCCACGGTGATTCGTGGTGGTGAAAGCAAGAAGGTTGTTACTCTTGGGTTCTTGGAACCCTAGACGGATTCTACGCCTTTGTGGCGATTTTTTGGGAGCCTCCAATTAAGTTGTGGATGTGTGTCCCAATCTTTGTGTAAGGCCCGGTTTCCGCCTCGAAGGAAATCCCTTAGTGGAACCGTGACCTAGGCCTTTGTGGCGAGGGTCACCGGAGATTTAGGTGAGGCGCCTTCGTGGCGTTCGGTTTGTGTGAGTACCGCATCTTGGGGTGAGACCTTTGTGGCGTTGGTGTGCATCGAGCAACCACACCTCAAGGTGAGCCTCTTGTGGCGTTCGGGAGCACTAAGCAACCGCACCTCTCCACCGGAGATTAGCACTCGCAAGAGTGTGAACTCCGGGATAAATCATCGTCTCCCGCGTGCCTCGGTTATCTCTATACCCGAGCTCTTTACTTATGCACTTTACCTTGTGATAGCCATCGTGCTTGAAGTTATATATCTTGCTATCACATAGTTGCTTGTATTGCTTAGCATAAGTTTGTATATCTTGCTATCACATAGTTGCTTGTATTGCTTAGAATAAGTTGTTGGTGCACATAGGTGAACAATAGTATATAGGCTTTGGGCTTGACAAAGTAAACGCTAGTTTTATTCCGCATTTGTTAAGCCCATCTCGTAAAAGTTTTAAATCGCCTATTCACCCCCCCTCTAGGCGACATCCGTGTCCTTTCAATTGGTATCAGAGCGAGGTCTCTCATTCTTAGGCTTCACCGCCTTGAGAGTAAAGATGTCGGCTAGGGGATTAGCGCACAATAACTTGTTTATATTTGATGGCACAAATTATGATCTATGGAAAATTTATGTGCTTAATATTTTGCGGCGTATGTCCCCGGACATGGAGCGATTTCTTGACATGGGTTTTTCTTCTCCTAAGGATCCTCAAAATTTATCTCTTGAGGAGGAGAAAAACTCTTGTCTCGATGCTCTTGCTTCTCATGTGTTTTCCATTGTTGTGAGCAATGTAGTTACTTCTTCAATCATGCCTTTTGGGAGCGCTCATGAATTATGGACAAAGCTTCAAGATAAATATGATGTGTCCAAGATTATTGAGGATGATTGTATTGCTTCCACTTCCGGCCGTGATGAGTTCTCATCTTCTTCCACTTCACCAAAGTGTGGTAAGACACAAGGTAATGATATGGTGAGTGGTGATGAAAATTGCAATGTTGATATTGAGCTTACTATTGATGATTCGTCATCTCTATCTCATTGCAATGCTTCATCTTCGGACTTAAACACATCTAGCACTAGAAATGATTTACATGCTTGTGTTGATAGTCCTTGCATATCATGTGTAAGTTGCTTGAATAAATCTAATGATGATATGCTTGCATTGTCTTGTGGCCATGATAAATGCTTCTATTTCCTCTAGTTGTTGTGTGTCTAACAATGTAGAGGAAACCAAAGATTCTATTGTTCAAGACAAGATCTTGAAAGGAGCCTCAAGTAACTCCTCCTCTTTATCTCACGGTCCTCATATATGCCTTATGGCCAAGGGTTCCACGGTACCTCCTACCATGGAACCCAATATGTCTCGTAGTAATAAGGATGAGGATGAATATGAAGAAGAGGATTGGGTTGTCTCTCTACGCGATAAGGGTAAGAGCGTATTCAAGGTTATTTGCAAAGATAAAATTGCTAGCACTCACTTCTTTGAAATCTTGACTACCGCTATTGAGAGCCAAAAACTTATTTGGATGCATGAGAACACCATTGATAAAAAGGGTGCTCTTGAACGAGAGTATGCCGATGATGTAGCATCATTAAAAAATGAACTTGAAGAAGAACAAACCATCAAGGAAGCTCTTGAGGAGACCTTTGCTCTAGAATTGTCTAGAGAAAAGGAAAACCATGATAGAGCTCTTGAGATGGCAAATGAACTAAAGCTAAAAAATGATAAGCTTGTGTTTGTTAATGCTAAACTCCTTGAGGATTTTGAGCAACTCAAAAAGGGCTCAAGGGTCATTGAGAGTGCGCTCGCCAAACTCACCGAGTCGCATGAGAAACTTAAAGCTTCTTATCTAAAAGAGCATGCCAACTTGCCTTCTTCTATTACTACTAATATTGATGCTTGTGCTACTAACTCTACTTCTTGTGAAGCATCTATCTTGAAGGAGAATGTTGAGCTAAGGGCTCAACTTGAGTTGCTAACTTGCAATTATGGGAAATTGGAAGAAAGTCATGGAAAGCTTTCTCGCTCCCATGAGGATCTTCTAGCCTCTCATGATAGGCTAAAGTTAGCTCATGAGGCTATCATATTTAAGGCAACACCTTGTGAGCCTCATGTGGATACTAGCACTACTACTCAAAATGCTATATTTCCATGTGCTAGTCCTAGTAATTCATCCACTCATAATATTGCTAAATCTTGTGATGAATTATCTTCCTTGCCTTGTTGCTCTAACAATGAAGATTCTACTTCCTCTAGTGCTTGTGTTGTTACTAACCATGTAGAGGAAATCAAAGAGCTCAAGGCCCAAGTCACTTCTTTGAAGAATGACTTGGTAAAGGGTCATGAAGGGAAATGCAAACTTGACACGATGTTGAGTATGCAACAATCCCCCAATGACAAGAGTGGACTTGGTTTCAAATACAACAACAAGAAGAAGGGCCAAGTACAAGTCAAAGACCCGGCCAAGATTGTTTGTTTCAAGTGCAATATTGAAGGGCACCATGTTAGATCTTGCCCTTTGAAGAAGAAGCAAAAAGGGAAGCGGCCCCAAGCTCAAACTCATATTCAACCTCAAGTTGAAGAAATGCCACTTCCCAAGAAGAAACAAGCCAATGCTCCCATTGTGGAGAAACCTAGTGAGAAGAAGGAGAAGAAAAGAACTTGCTACATATGCCGTGAGAAGGGCCACATCTCCTCCTTGTGCACTATTGGTACCTCATCCAACTCTATCACCATTGATGATGTTTATTCTCTTCGTAAGGATGAGGGTGGCAATGTGTTTGCCAAATTTGTTGGTGCTCAAAGTTGTGTCAAGAAAAGAACCATTTGGGTTGCCAAGCCTATTGTGACTAACCTCTTAGGACCCAACTTAGTTGGGGACCAACAATCCAAAATTTTATCAATAGGTGCTTGTTGGAGGGCATTGGAGACTTGGCTACATCATGAAGAATTAAGGGATCTTCATCATTTATATTATCTCAAGCCAAGTCTTTTGATTATCTTGCTACTATCATATATCCAATGTTCCTCCTTGCGGTAACATGTTCTCAACTCATTTATATTGAAAGTTACTCGCCCCTTTGCATGTGTTAGTTTTGTTCCTAGCATGTGTTTGTATATGTTGTGCTTCCTACTTGCTTTTCTTGAGAAATCAAGTCTATGTATGTTGGGTTGCACACCATGTATTTGTGTTTGTGTTGGAGCCACTTTGCATCTTGTTGTATCTTATATGGCTCTTATGAGCGATTAATGGACTATCCCATTTTGGGGGAGTGATATTCCTTTGGGAATTTCATGATCCTAACAATGTGTGTACATGAGGAATATCACTTAGAATTGATATTGCAAGATTATCTAGTCTCTATGTGGTATGTCATCTTCATGAGAAATTCAAATTCCAATGTCCATTAATATCTCTAGTTGGATCTTATTTGCCTCTTGTGAAAATAAATTCCTTATCACATTATGGGGGAGTAATAAGCTTTGTGCATATTACAAGCCTAGAAAATGTGAACATTTGAGGTTGTGTCACATAGAATTGATACCGTAAATTATCTCTCTCCTATGTGGCATGTTTGCTCAAACAAGCTCCAATTTGCTTAAATGGCTTCATTGCTAATATCTTTGTGGATCTTATTTGTGAAAGTTCTTCTTGGCATGGTTTTTCACAACGTGTCCCTCAATACCTTTTTGGAAAACCATGTGCTTCAAGTCATACTATTAATTGCTTTGCATGTTGGTATGAATACTATTAATTGCTTTGCATGTTGGTATGAATACTATTAATTGCCTTGCATGTTGGTATGACTAAATGAAGCTATCAAGAAACTATCTTTGCATGATGGTTAACTCTTATCTTTTACCATATGCTTTGTTCGTTGTAAATATGATCTTATTTATACTTACAAACTACCACCGGGAAATATTTCCTAATACCTCTTGTCCTAGGACAATTGGTAATCAATTATGAGGTAAATATTTATTGATCATATCTACATTGGCTCTTGTATTTATTTTGCCTTATTTATTGCCATGAATTTGTTGTGCTTTGACTCCCATGTGTCTTCCTTGCATCTTATGGATCTAAGTTGTCTATTCAAACTTTCTTAGCATTGTTAGAAGATATAGGTAGCGTGATGATCCTAGTTTTGTGCATTTTGTATTCATATAAAAATCCTTGATAATGCACCAAACTTGGGGGAGCTCTTCTATATTATTAGAATGCTTAACATCTCTTGATCTTTATCAAAAATTGGGTTTTGGGAGACATAAAATTTTCTTTTTGGTACTTTGTGCCATCATAAAAAATGTCGAGGGTTTGGTTTATTTGTTGGAACCTTGCTCTCTTGGGAGTTGGTTATCTCATTCCTTTGTGCTTAGGTTTAATTAGCTTCTTATAATGAGATAAGTCTTTGGAGTAAATCTTGTGTTGATTTGATTCTTTGATATAATTTGGACAACCATTGTCTCTTGGTTTATTTGGTGTTTTGTCCAAATTGTATCTTCCTTTGGTTCTTGAAAGTATTGTGCATGCATATTTAATATATGTATATCTTATGGCATGTGTCACTTTCTTTGATCCAATATATAGGGTAAACTCCATCAAATCCTAATTTGACTAAGATGTGCATGAAATTCAATTTCATATCTATATGCACATAGAATTGTGGAGTTTGTCCTATATGTTGTAGTGTGTCTAACTACTTCGGACCCAATTAGTTTGGGGACCATTTTGTACTTACCTTTGTGTTAGGTACAATGGATATGCATTGAATGCTTGTCTCACTCTTGGAAAGAAGTGGTGACTCAATGGTAACGTGAGGCAAGATAGGATGATCAACGAACACATATCTACTACATCCACACCAATGCTATCTTGGTAACAAGTATCTTCTCATGCATACTTTTGTTGTATCCAACCTTATGGTTGCATCTTGGCATGAATCTATTGATTTGCAAATGTTGTGCTTCTTGCAAAAGTCTTAATGAAACCTCTTTATTGTGAATGAGAGTAATTTGAGATGAGTGCATTTGTTGGGAAGTATTTTAAATCATGCTCATGATTCATCCACCCCAACTATGCCTATCTAGCAATTTTGTTGCATATCAATTCCTCAAGGCTCTCACATGTGCAATATAGATGAAAGTGTAAATTTAGTTACTTCTTTTGGTATCCCCGTTTGTGATACTTGTTGCCTTTCTCAAATGCATCCCAACTATCTTCTATCCCTTGTTGATATTTGTGATGTATTTTAGTTGTTTGTGGTTGAAGTTCATGAATGTACAATAAGATAAAATTGAGCCTTTGGCCATGCTATTAAGCAAAAATTCTTATTGGTATATTGCATGACTTCGTCTTGGATATCATACTATTTTTCTTGTGTATCTATTTTATGTGTGCATGTTTCTTTGTGGATAAATATCTTTGTGATATTGCTCACTTAGAGAAACTTATACACATAATAGATGATACATCTCCTTTTGATATCTTATTTATTTATTGCATGTTGATTGGTCATGCTAAGCAATATAATTCATTGAAGACTATGATGATGCTTTTTGCTCATCCTTGCAATAGTCTTATAATATGCTTTATCATGCCTTTCACATATCCTCTTGGTTGAGCCTTTTATTATGGTGCCTCCTACTTGTTGCTCAACCATTTGTTTGTTGCAAGTGTTAAGATTAATTTTCTATCTATGATCTATTGCAAATGTTTGTGTTTTAAATGGTAATGAGGGAGTAAGGATTCCATGTTATGCATATTGTATTCAAATGCAACATTTTAATTTATGCATGTACCTTGGGGAGCTTCCTCATTCTATTTAAGGCACTATTTTGTGGTGATCATTAGAGTTTGATTCACTTGGTATCTTTTGTTTTGAATGATATTATGGGAGTGATGATTCCATGTTTGTGCACTTTATACTCCAATGCAAATTGTCTTGTTTTGTGCACAAACCTTGGGGAGCTTCCTCATATTAGTTAGAGCAATATTCTTGATCTTATCATAATATCTTTCTTTCTTTTGGTATCTTCTTTGTGGTTCATTTGGTTGCTTGCTTCATTTGTTGAAGCTTCTTGACGTTGTTATCTTTTTGCAATCTTTGATCCTATCTATGGTGTGACTCCTTCCGAATATTCGTAATTGGATATGTGCATTTGATTCCACTCAAATTATGAGAAATGCACACGCTATGGAGGATCTCTCACTATATTGGCCTTCTAAATTTTTCACCCATTTCGGCAATTGGTGCCAATGGGGGAGAAGTTTGGAGGGTTTAAGGGAATTTGGTTATGTCTTTGCTTTGTGCTTAAGCATGTGCCTTTATTGCATTGCATCTTGTTGCTTTGCATAGTTGAATATTTAGAGGAAAACTCCACTAGGCTTTGAATGCCAATATATGCAATGAAAGTCAAGATCATTCACACATGCATATATTATGGGGGAGTTTGCTCTATATATTCAACTTATTTGTTACTTAAATTCCTTATATAAACCCTCTCAAAGAGATTGTCATCAATTACCAAAATGGGGGAGATTGAAAGTGCATGGAGCCCCCATGTGTGGTTTTGGTAATTAATGACAATCCCTATGGACTAATGTTTGCATTGAGTTATATTTGTAGGAGTTGTCCATAGGCAATTCTTGAACCATATGTTGGCTTCAAGGTTGCAATAAGAAGAATTTGATGAAGGATATCAAGTGTCAAGTATGTCTTGAAGATGAAGATGAAGTGAGCCCTCAAGTTACTTCAAGACATCAACATGTTTGTATTAGGTTCCAATAAGAAGAAATTGATGAAGTATATCAAGTGTCAAGTATGTCTTGAAGATGAAGATGAAGTGAGCCCTAGAGTTACTTCAAGACATCAACATGATGAAGAATGAAGAAATGAAGTGCAAGTTCAAGATGAGCCATCTCGAAGAGGTCCTTTGCTTGAGTCTTGCCATCCATATGGTGATCATGGATATGTGAAGATGCGCCGAAGAAGAAGCTATCCCATGGTGGATTATGGGGGAGCAATCCACATGGTGGTCATGGTTATGTGAAGATGCGCGAAGAAGAAGCTCTCCCATGGTGGATTATGGGGGAGCAATCCACAAGACTTCGTCAAGCAAACACAAGCAAGAAAGGCGTTCCATCTTGTTGAGGTCAAGATCGTCGTCATCGAGCTCAAGTGGAATGCGAAAGTATAAGGTTTGCTCTTGATAGGGTTTCTTTCTCACCGGTCTCATAGTGTAGTTGGAGACCGGTTTATAGTTTAGTTGCCGTACTATCAAGAGGGCTCTCGAGTGAGTAACTCGATCGTATCGTTCGGAGAGAGCTCAAACCTTTGCATCCTTGCATCATCTTTCTTGGTTGTTATTTGGACCTTATCCATGTGATGTTTTAGAGCTTGTGCTTATTCTCATGACAAGCTCTAGTTCATCGAAAACGGATTTCGCATAGATCACTTGTTGCGTTTTCGAGTTTGGTTCATCATCTTTCTTGGTTTTATTTGGATCTTATCCATGTGATGTTTTAGAGCTTGTGCTTATTCTCATGACAAGCTCTAGTTCATTGAGAATGGTTTTTGCATGGGCAACTTGTTGCATTTTCAAGATTGGATGTTTTACCGGTATGTCTTTTTTAGATAGGTCAAACCTTTCATCATTTGTTTCTATCCTCCCTTGTTGGACTATGATGGTTTCCTGCATGATCTTGTAGAGCTTGTTCCTAGCTTCAAAACAAGCCCAAGATCATCAAAATCGGAGTCCGGATGCTAAAGTTATGCCCGTTTTAGTTTTGGTGATTCTGCAGTTTTCTGGGGGGCGGATAATCCGGCCCGAAGGACAAAACATGGACAATATCCGGCCAAATATCCGGCCCGAGCCGGGGCGATTTCGGGGGCGGATAATCCGGCCCGGGGGCGGATTTTCCGGCCTGGGAGGCCCCAAACGGTCATATTTCGTTGGGAGGGGGTATATAAGACCCCCTTCTTCCTCCTTGGGTTGGTTGGTTCACTCTCTCTCTCCCTCCATTGTTGTCCTTCAAAGCTTGCCCTAGTTCTTGATTCCTCCCATGATTCTTGCATATTCTTGAGGGAAAAGAGAGAGGAGATCTAGATCTACATCTTCACCAATCAAATCCCTCTCTTTGTGAGGGGAACCCACTAGATCTTGATCTTGGAGGATTTTGTGTTCTCCTCTTTGTTCTTCCTCTCTTATTCCCCCAATAGCTTTTGTAGCTTTGTTGGAATTTGAGAGAGAAGGATTTGAGCATCTTTGTGGTGTTCTTGCCATTGCATTTGGTGCATCGGTTTGAGTTCTCCACGGTGATTCGTGGTGGTGAAAGCAAGAAGGTTGTTACTCTTGGGTTCTTGGAACCCTAGACGGATTCTACGCCTTTGTGGCGATTTTTTGGGAGCCTCCAATTAAGTTGTGGATGTGTGCCCCAATCTTTGTGTAAGGCCCGGTTTCCGCCTCGAAGGAAATCCCTTAGTGGAACCGTGACCTAGGCCTTTGTGGCGAGGGTCACCGGAGATTTAGGTGAGGCGCCTTCGTGGCGTTCGGTTTGTGGTGTGAGTACCGCATCTTGGGGTGAGACCTTTGTGGCGTTGGTGTGCATCGAGCAACCACACCTCAAGGTGAGCCTCTTGTGGCGTTCGGGAGCACTAAGCAACCGCACCTCTCCACCGGAGATTAGCACTCGCAAGAGTGTGAACTCCGGGATAAATCATCGTCTCCCACGTGCCTCGGTTATCTCTATACCCGAGCTCTTTACTTATGCACTTTACCTTGTGATAGCCATCGTGCTTGAAGTTATATATCTTGCTATCACATAGTTGCTTGTATTGCTTAGCATAAGTTTGTATATCTTGCTATCACATAGTTGCTTGTATTGCTTAGAATAAGTTGTTGGTGCACATAGGTGAACAATAGTATATAGGCTTTGGGCTTGACAAAGTAAACGCTAGTTTTATTCCGCATTTGTTAAGCCCATCTCGTAAAAGTTTTAAATCGCCTATTCACCCCCCCTCTAGGCGACATCCGTGTCCTTTCAGGTTCTTCTGGAGCAAATCTGTAAGTGGTTTAGCCAATACCCCATAGTGTTTGACAAATTTTCTATAATACCCAGTAAGCCCCAGAAAGCCCCTTAACTCAGTTACATTGGAGGGTTGAGGCCAATGTATCATAGCCTCTGTCTTGGTCTTATCAGTTGCCACCCCTTGGTCTGAAATAATGTGACCTAAGTATTCCAGTTGAGTAGCTGCAAACTGACACTTAGACAATTTCACAAAGAACTTGTTCTCCAGGAGTATCTGAAACACAATCTTCAGATGTTGCAAGTGTTCCTCCATTGACTTACTATACACCAGTATATCGTCCATGAAGACCAAGACAAATTTCCTGATGTACCCAGCAAAAATCGAATTCATGACACACTGGAATGTGGCCGGCGCGTTAGTCAATCCAAATGGCATGACCTTGAATTGGAAGTGCCCATGATGGGTCTTGAATGCTGTCTTCTCCTCATCTTTCTCTAGCATTCTGATCTGGTGGTACCCACTACGCAGGTCCAATTTCGAGAAGAACCGGGTTCCTGCTAGCTCATCAAGTAACTCATCTATCACTGGCATAGGGAATTTGTTTTTGATGGTTACCGAGTTTAGTCGATGATAATCGATGCAGAATCGCCACTGTCCATCTTTCTTCTTCACCAACAAGACTGGTGAGGCATAAGGACTCACACTGGCCGAAATAATTCCCATTTTCAGCATATGTGCCACTTGCTTCTCTATTTCATCTTTCTGCAGAGGAGAGTACCGATACGGTCGAGCGTTGGTGGGTGTTGTATCAGGCAGCAGAGATATAGCATGCTCAAATCCCCTTACAGGGGTAGCTCCGTTGGTTCCTGGAAAATCTGCTCAAACTGCTGCAGAGCTGTTGGACTGCTGTAGGTATGGGTAGAGCTGTAATTTGTGCCTCTTTCTCCAAAATTGCTGTGGCCCACAATTCATTGTCCTTGTGTAACTGAATAACCTGCTCTACTGAAATCTCTGTCAGATGGTCCTGTGTTTTGGGTAACACCCCTTGTAGCTTCACTGTGGTGCCCATATATGGTACCAGTAACTATTTCTCCACCCAATCACTCTGCATTGGCCGGAATTGCTTCAACCAATCAACTCCCAAACTGCATCATAGCTTCCCATGTCCAGTACTTGCAGATCATGCTGAAACTTCACACCACGAGTGAACCAGGTGAATTGTGGAATGTAACTGTCACACAGCAACTGCTCCCCATTTGCCACTTTTACTGTAATTGGTGGCCGTGGTGATGGCACCAGACCAAGTTTACTGACCATGGCGAGATCAATGAAGCTGCCAGTGCTGCCAGAATCAACTAACATCAACATTGTCAGATTGTTGACTCGGGCAGGCAACTGAATTGTGCTGTCATTATCTGTGCCACTGATCGCTCGCAAGGACAGTCTCTCTGTCTCCTCCAAGGACATGGATTCCATCTGTGTGACCACCTCTAGCATTTCATCCGAGAGGATCTCATTGCTTTCACTCGTATGCATTGCTCTGAGTTGAGCTACTGCCGGTGTTGCACATTGATGCCCAGGTACATATTTTTCCCCACATGTGAAACACAGATTATTTGCTCGTCTATAAGCTTTCAGTTGTTGTGCCTTCCATACTTCACCTGTGGTAAACTTCCCCTTCTCTTTCCCTGCATTATTCTGGTACTGTTTGTATGGCTTCCCTGCCCCTTTGTTTGCTTCAGGCAACTGCTCGAACACCTGTGCCATCATTGTTGCTCTATGAACTGAGTCAGGCAATTGAGCTTCCACTGAGGTTCGAATCTCCTCCTTCAATCCCATGATAAATTGTGTGACCAACATGACACCCCCAAAAGATGGATCATATAGCTTGATGTGGTACACTAACTTGTCGAACTGACGGCGATACTCCGCCACAGTACCAGTTTGTTTGAGCAACAGCAACTCCTTCAGTTTGACTCTGTGTGTGTCCATGTCAAATTCCATCAGCACTGCCTTCTTGAATTGATCCCATTCCAAGCGCTCATGATCTTGTTTGAAAGCATGATACCAGTGAGCTGCTGAATCCTGCAAGTACATGGTTGCCGCCGACACCTGGAAACCCGGGGCTATTTGGTACAGGGTGAAGAATGTTTCACACGTGTCTACCCATATACTCGCATCTGATCCATCAAATCTAGGGAAATCCATCCTTGGCATCCAAGGTCTACGCTGGTGGTTCTCTTCTGCCTCATGCGCGACCATCAAGGAATCGAGCGTCCCCGACCCACCCGGTGTGTCAGGATTATGTGGCGAGAAGGTAGTGATGGCGTGTAACTCACACGTTCGTTGGGAACCCCAAGAGGAAGGTATGATGCGCACAGTAGCAAGTTTTCCCTCAGAAAGAAACCAAGGTTTAATCGAACCAGGAGGAGCCAAGAAGCACGTTGAAGGTTGATGGTCGCGAAATGTGATGCGGCGCAACACCGAGGATTCCGCGCCAACGCGGAACCTGCACAACACACCCAAGTACTTTGTCCCAACGAAACAGTGAGGTTGTCAATCTCACCGGCTTGTTGTAACAAAGGATTAAACGTATCGAGTGGAAGATGTTTGCAAAGAAAACAAGAAAACAAGTAGATTGTATGCTATGTAAAGAATAGGACCGGGTCCACAGTTCACTAGAGGTGTCTCTCCCATAAGATAAAAGCATGTTGGGTGAACAAATTACGGTCGGGCAATTGACAAATAGAGAAAGGCATAACAATGCATATACATGACATGGTAAATATAGTGAGATTTAATTGGGCATTACGACAAAGAACCCGCCATCCAACCGCATCTATGCCTAAAAAGTCCACCTTCAGGTTATCGTCCGAACCCCCTCCAGTATTAAGTTGCAAAGCAACAGACAATTGCATTAAGTATGGTGCGTAATGTAATCAACAACTACATCCTTAGACATAGCATCAATGTTTTATCCCTAGTGGCAACAGACATCCACAACCTTAGAACTTTCGTCACTGTCCCAGATTCAATGGAGGCATGAACCCACTATCGAGCATAAATACTCCCTCTTGGAGTTAAGAGTAAAAACTTGGCCAGAGCCTCTACTAATAACGGAGAGCATGCAAGATCATAAACAACACATGAACAATAGATTGATAATCACCATAATCATAGTACTCTCTATCCATCGGATCCCGACAAACACAACATATAGTATTACGATAGATGATCTTGATCATGTTAGGCAGCTCACAAGATCCAACAATGAAGCACAACAAGGAGAAGACGACCATCTAGCTACTGCTATGGACCCATGGTCCAGGGGTGGACTACTCACTCATCACTCCGGGAGGCGACCATGGCGGTGTAGAGTCCTCCCAGAGATGAATCCCCTCTCCGGCAGGGTGCCGGAGGCGATCTCCTGAATCCCCGAGATGGGATCCGCGGCGGCGCGTCTCTTAAGGTTTTCCGTATCGTGGCTCTCGTCCGGGGGTTTCGCGACGGAAGCTTTAAGTAGGCGGAGGGTCAACGCGAGGGCCACACGAGGGGCCCAGGGATAGGTCGGCGCGGCCGGGCCCGGCCGCGCCGGCCACCCCCGGCTGCCTCGTGGCCCCACTTCGTTAGGTCTTCGGTCTTAAAGCTTCGTGCAAAAAGGGACCTGGGCGAAAGTTTCGTCCAATTCCGAGAATATTTCTTTAGGATTTCTGAAACCAAAAACAGCAAACTCGCTTCGGCATCTTGTTAATAGGTTAGTTCCAGAAAATGCATAAATATGACATATAATGTGCATAAAACATGTAGGTATCATCAATAAAGTAGCATGGAACATAAGAAATTATCGATACGTTGGAGACGTATCAGCATCCCCAAGCTCGTCCCGAGCAGGTAAAACGATAACAAAGATAATTTCTGAAGTGACATGCCATCATAATCTTGATCATACTATTTGTAAACATATGTAATGAATGCAGCGATCAAAGCAAAGGGAATGACATGAGTAAACAACTGAATCATAAAGCAAAGACTTTTCATGAATAGTACTTCAAGACAAGCATCAATAAGTCTTGCATAAGAGTTAACTCATAAAGCAATAAATCAAAGTAAAGGTGTTGAAGCAACACATAGGAAGATTAAGTTTCAGCGGTTGCTTTCAACTTATAACATGTATATCTCATGGATATTGTCAACATAAAGTAATATAATAAGTGCAATATGCAAGTATGTAGGAATCAATGCACAGTTCACACAAGTGTTTGCTTCTTAAGGTGGAAGGAGATAGGTAAACTTACTCAACAATAAAAGTAAAAGAATGGTCCTTCAATGAGGAAAGCATCGATTGCTGTATTTGTGCTAGAGCTTTTATTTTGAAAACATGAAACAATTTTGTCAACGGTAGTAATAAAGCATATGAGTTATGAAAATTATATCTTACAAGTTGCAAGCCTCACGCATAGTATACTAATAGTGCCCGCACCTCGTCCTACTTAACTTGGACTACCGGGTTCTTGCCATGTTTCAACCAAGTGTCACAAAGGGGTACCTCCATGCCGCCGTACAAAGGTCTAAGGAGAATGCTCGCATTTCGGATTTCTCGCTTTTGATTATTCTCAACTTAGACATCCATACCGGGACAACATGGACAACAGATAATGGACTCTCTTAAATGCATAAGCATGTAGCAATGATTATTATTCTCATATGAGATTGAGGATATATGTCCAAAACAAACTTCCACCATGATTCATGGCTTTAGTTAGCGGCCCAATGTTCTTCTCTAACAATTTTGCATGCTCCAACCACTAAAATGATAGACCTTCAGACAAGACGGACATGCATAGCAACTCACATGATATTCAACAATAGTTGATGGCGTTCCCCAGAACATGGTTATCGCACAACAAGCAACTTAATAAAATATAAAGTGCATAAGTACATATTCAATACTACGATAGTTTTTAAGGCTATTTTGTCCCATGAGCTATATATTGCAAAGGTGAATGATGGAATTTTAAAGGTAGCACTCAAGCAATTTACTTTGGAATGGCGGAGAAATACCATGTAGTAGGTAGGTATGGTGGACACAAATGGCATAGTAGTTGGCTCAAGGATTTTGGATGCATGAGAAGTATTCCCTCTCGATACAAGGTTTAGGCTAGCAAGGTTATTTGAAGCAAACTCAAGGATGAACAAGTGCAGCAAAACTCACATAAAAGACATATTGTAAACATTATAAGACTCTACACTGTCTTCCTTGTTGTTCAAAACTCAATACTAGATATTATCTAGACCTTAGAGAAACCAAATATGCAAATCAAATTTAGCAAGCTCTATGTATTTCTTCATTAATGGGTGCAAAGCATATGATGCAAGAGCTTAAGCATGAGCACAACAATTGCCAAGTATCACATTATCCAAGACATTTTAGAATTACTACATGTAGCATTTTCCAATTCCAACCATATAACAATTTAACGAAGAAGAAACTTCGCCATGAACATTATGAGTAAAGCCTAAGGACACATGTGTCCATATGCAACAGCGGAGCGTGTCTCTCTCCCTCAAAGTGAATGCTAGGATCCATTTTATTCAAACAAAAACAAAAACGAAAACAAACCGACGCTCCAAGTAAAGAACACAAGATGTGATTGAATAAAAATATAGTTTCAGGGGGAGGAACCCGATGATGTTGTCGATGAAGAAGGATGCCTTGGGCATCCCCAAGCTTAGACGCTTGAGTCTTCTTAAATATGCAGGGGTGAACCACGGGGCATCCCCAAGCTTAGAGCTTTCACTCCTCTTGATCATAGTATATCATTCTCCTCTCTTGACCCTTGAAAACTTCCTTCACACAAAACTTCAAGCAAACTCATTAGAGGGTTAGTGCACAATTAATAATTCACTCATTCAGAGGTGACACAATCATTATTTTCACTTCTGGACATTGCATAATGCTACTGGACATTAGTGGATCAAAGAAATAAATCCAACATAGCAAAAGAGGCAATGCGAAATAAAAGGCAGAATCTGTCAAAAACAGAACAGTCCGTAAAGACGAATTTAGAAATGGCACCAGACTTGCTCAAATGGAAAAACTCAAAACTAATGAAAGTTGCGTACATATCTGAGGATCACGCTCGTAAATTGGCAGATTTTTTCGAATTTTCTACAGAGAATTGTGCCCAGATTCGTGACAGACAGCAATGCTGTTTCTGCGCAGCGATCCCAAATATAACATCAACTTTGACATAGAAACTTTACTTGGCACAAAAACATGATAAGGAGAGGTTGCTACAGTAGTAAACAACTTCCAAGACTCAACAAAACAAAAATTGCTGTAGGTAAAAACATGGGTTGTCTCCCATAAGCGCTTTTCTTTAACGCCTAGGCGCAGAAAGTGCAAATCAAGTAACATCGAGAGTAGAAGCATCAACATCATAGCTTGTTCTAATAATAGAATCAAAAGGCAACTTCATTCTCTTTCTAGGGAAGTGTTTCATACCTTTCTTGAGAGGAAATTGATATTTAATATTACCTTCCCTCATATCAATAACAGCACCAACAGTTCGAAGAAAAGGTCTTCCCAACACAATTGGACAAGATGCATTGCATTCGATATCCAAGACAACAAAATCAACGGGGACAAGATTATTGTTAACCGTAATGTGCACATTATCAATCCTCCCCAAAGGTTTCTTTTTAACATTATCGGCAAGATTAACATCCAAATAACAATTCTTCAATGGTGGCAAGTCAAGCATATCATAAATCTTTTTAGGCATAACAGAAATACTTGCACCAAGATCACATAAGGCATTACATTCAAAGTCATTGAATTTCATTTTAATGATGGGCTCCCAACCATCTTCTAACTTTCTAGGAATAGAAGTTTCAAGTTTTAGTTTCTCTTCTCTAGCTTTTATGAGAGCATTTGTAATATGTTTTGTAAAGGCTAAATTTATAGCACTAGCATTAGGACTTTTAGCAAGTTTTTGTAAGAACTTTATAACTTCAGAGATGTGGCAATCATCAAAATCTAAATCATTATGAGCTACAGCAATGGGATCATTGTTCCCAAGGTTGGAAAAAATTTCAGCAGTTTTATCACAAGCAGTTTCAGCAGTTTTAGCAATTTCAGGCAGTTTTGTTCGCTTTGCACTAGGAGTAGAAACATTGCCAACACCAATTATTTTACCATTGATAGTAGGAGGTGCAGCAACATGTGATGAATTAGCATTACTAGTGGTGGTAATAGTCCAAACTTTAGCTACATTATTCTCTTTAGCTAGTTTTTCATTTTCTTCTCTATCCCACCTAGCACGCAATTCAGCCATTAATCTTATATTCTCATTAATTCTAACTTGGATGGCATTTGCTGTAGTAGTAATCTTATTATCAATATCATTATTAGGCATAACTTTCAATTTTAAAAGATTAACATCAGAGGCAAGCCTATCAACTCTAGAAGCGATAATATCAATTTTATCAAGCTTTTCCTCAACAGATTTGTTAAAAGCAGTTTGTGTACTAATAAATTCTTTAAGCATGGCTTCAAGACCAGAGGGTACACTCCTATTATTATTGTAAGAATTCCCATAAGAATTACCATAACCATTACCATTAGCAGAAGGATATGGCCTATAGTTATTACCAGAGTTGTTCCTATAAGCATTGTTGTTGAAATTATTATTTTTAATGAAATTCACATCAACATTTTCTTCTTGAGCAACCAATGAAGCTAAAGGAACATTATTTGGATCGACATTAGATCTACCATTCACAAGCATAGACATAATCACATCAATCTTATCACTCAAGGAAGAGGTTTCTTCAACAGAATTTACCTTCTTACCTTGTGGAGCTCTTTCCGTGTGCCATTCGAGTAATTTATCATCATATCATCAAGAAGTTTTGTAGCCGCCCCCAATGTGATGGACATAAAGGTACCTCCAGCAGCTGAATCCAATAAATTCCGCGAAGAAAAATTTAGTCCTGCATAGAAGGTTTGGATGATCATCCAAGTAGTCAGTCCATGGGTTGGGCAATTCTTTACCAAAGTTTTCATTCTCTCCCATGCTTGAGCAACATGTTCAGTATCTAATTGTTTAAAATTCATTATGCTACTTCTCAAAGATATAATTTTAGCGGGAGGATAATATCTACCAATAAAAGCATCCTTGCATTTAGTCCATGAATCAATACTATTCTTAGGCAAAGATAGCAACCAATCTTTAGCTCTTCCTCTTAATGAGAAAGGAAACACTTTCAATTTAATAATATCACCATCTACATCTTTATACTTTTGCATTTCACAAAGTTCAACAAAATTATTGAGATGGGCAGCAGCATCATCAGAACTAACACCAGAAAATTGTTCTCTCATAACCAGGTTCAGTAAAGCAGGTTTAATTTCAAAGAATTCTGCTGTAGTAGCAGGTGGAGCAATAGGTGTGCATAGGAAATCATTATTATTTGCATTTGTGAAGTCACACAACTTAGTATTTTCATGGTTGGCCATTTTAGCAACGGTAAATAAAACAAACTAGATAAAGTAAATGCAAGTAACTAATTTTTTTTGTGTTTTTGATATGGAGAGCAAGACAGTAAATAAAGTAAAACTAGCAACTAATTTTTTTGTGTTTTGATTTAGTGCAGCAAACAAAGTAGTAAATAAAATAAAGCAAGACAAAAACAAAGTAAAGAGATTGAGAAGTGGAGACTCCCCTTGCAGCGTGTCTTGATCTCCGGCAACGGCGCCAGAAAAAGAGCTTGATGGCGTGTAACTCACACGTTCGTTGGGAACCCCAAGAGGAAGGTATGATGCGCACAGTAGCAAGTTTTCCCTCAGAAAGAAACCAAGGTTTAATCGAACCAGGAGCCAAGAAGCACGTTGAAGGTTGATGGTCGCGAAATGTGATGCGGCGCAACACCAGGGATTCCGGCGCCAACGCGGAACCTGCACAACACAACCCAAGTACTTTGTCCCAACGAAACGTGAGGTTGTCAATCTCACCGGCTTGCTGTAACAAAGGATTAAACGTATCGAGTGGAAGATGTTTGCAAAGAAAACAGTGAAACAAGTAGATTGTATGCTATGTAAAGAATAGGACCGGGGTCCACAGTTCACTAGAGGTGTCTCTCCCATAAGATAAAAGCATGTTGGGTGAACAAATTACACGGGCAATTGACAAATAGAGAAAGGCATAACAATGCATATACATGACATGGTAAATATAGTGAGATTTAATTGGGCATTACGACAAAGAACATAGACCGCCATCCAACTGCATCTATGCCTAAAAAGTCCACCTTCAGGTTATCGTCCGAACCCCCTCCAGTAAGTTGCAAAGCAACAGATAATTGCATTAAGTATGGTGCGTAATGTAATCAACAACTACATCCTTAGACATAGCATCAATGTTTTATCCCTAGTGGCAACACATCCACAACCTTAGAACTTTCTCACTGTCCCAGATTCAATGGAGGCATGAACCCACTATCGAGCATAAATACTCCCTCTTGGAGTTAAGAGTAAAAACTTGGCCAGAGCCTCTACTAATAACGGAGAGCATGCAAGATCATAAACAACACATGAACAATAGATTGATAATCACCATAATCATAGTACTCTCTATCCATCGGATCCCGACAAACACAACATATAGTATTACGATAGATGATCTTGATCATGTTAGGCAGCTCACAAGATCCAACAATGAAGCACAACAAGGAGAAGACGACCATCTAGCTACTGCTATGGACCCATGGTACAGGGGTGGACTACTCACTCATCACTCCGGAGGCGACCATGGCGGTGTAGAGTCCTCCGGGAGATGAATCCCCTCCGGCAGGGTGCCGGAGGCGATCTCCGAATCCCCCGAGATGGGATCCGCGGCGGCGGCGTCTCCGTAAGGTTTTCCGTATCGTGGCCTCGTGCGGGGTTCGCGACAAGCTTTAAGTAGGCGGAGGGTCAACGCGAGGGCCACACGAGGGGCCCAGGGATAGGTCGGCGCGGCCAGGGCCGGGCCGCGCCGGCCACCCCCGGCTGCCTCGTGGCCCCACTTCGGTTCTTCGGTCTTCCGGAAGCTTCGTGCAAAATAGGACCCGGGCGAAAGTTTGTCCAATTCCGAGAATATTTCTTTACTAGGATTTCTGAAACCAAAAACAGCAGAAAACAACAACTGGCTCTTCGGCATCTTGTTAATAGGTTAGTTCCAGAAAATGCATAAATATGACATATAATGTGCATAAAACATGTAGGTATCATCAATAAAGTAGCATGGAACATAAGAAATTATCGATACGTTGGAGACGTATCAGGTAGCTACCTGGAGATTCGGCGCACTCGCTGGTCTCGGCCCGATGATGCTGCTGCCTGGCTGCGGCCGCACTTGCAGTGGGTGGTGGACGACCCGAGGGCTGCTCCTTGTTCTTCACCGCAACAGACAGCGATGCCTGCTCGTCCTCCAATTTCCCCAGCTTCTCCATCGTCAGATCCACCTTGATCTGCACTTGATCGAGACGTTGCGCTTGCTGGTCCATCTTCGAGTCCATGGCGGTGAACCTCTCCTCCAACAGATCTAGTTTCCCCAACTTCTCCAACAACCTCGCCTCCATCGCCTCCATAGCCTCGACTGTGAATCGGACTTGAGCGCTCGGCTTGAACGGTGCCGTCGCGACGAACTACTCTGAATCAACCGAACGCTGCGTGGGATTTACGCCAGATCGCTCAAAAGCAACCAGCAACCGTAAGCAGTCGATCTACCGGTACGATCTCGAGATTTTGTTCGCGCAGAACGGATCGAACGAAGCGTCTGATACCACTTGTTATACCCAAGGTGTATGAATTAATCACCAAACCCTGTTTATAACGATACAGGATGATCTGAGATCCAGAATTGAACTTGGGGAACGGGAGAGAGAGAGAGAGAGTACAGAGGACAGAGTTCTAATTTCTCGCTGCCGAATTCTGGGATCACGTGCCCCTTTTCAACTCGCCAGGCACAGCTGGCATTTGCTATCTAAGCGACACGCAGGTCACGCTTTCTCACTCGTTGTCTTCATCCAGCGGAGGCGTATTTCCTTCAGGCGCCTTCCCCGAGCTCGTCATGTCTTGTGGCACACCAGGCGTGACATGTGAGTACGGCTGGGTAGCGCCCTGCGAGATCTGTTCGTCTTGCAACACGACAGGCAGAAAGATGGAGGGATGGGATGTCCTCACCGACGTCGTAGGAGACGCTGCTGCGGCGGAGGATGAGGAGGTAGCGGCATCTCCCGGCCGCCGTCGTCCTGGCTTCCCTCGGCCACCACCCGCGCGGACGGACGCGGGCGAGCAGGCGAGTTCGACGGGACGCCGCACGTCGTGCCGGCGACGCACGCGCGCCGGCGAGCAAGCCTGCCGCGCTGCCGCTGTGTGGTTTGGGTCGACGACCTTGGACGCGCCCGGTGAGCGCGCGAGGGCTGGATCTGTCGTGCTGCACGTCGTGGTCGACCCCTGCCGGCAGGCGATCTGGATTTAGCGGTGGCGGCTGGTGGAGGAAAAGGGGAGGACGCGGGGCGTCTAGGGTTCAGGCAGGGGAGACGAACGGGGGTAGCAAGTGGTTGGTGGGCGCGCGCGCAGATAGGGTTTGGCGCACGCGCACGAGGGCGGTGGTGACCGGATGTGGGGGAGACGGAGGAGCTGCGGGCCGGCGGCGGTCCGTACGGGATGGGATGGGTGGGGAGGGCAAGGCGATGGGATCCCTGGTCTGCGGCGCGTGATTTGGTTACCCATTCGGCCACTCGCCCGCCCCGCTTGGCCCCAAATTTTTAGCCCAAAAATGAAAAACTAGGCGCCAACATATTCCGCGCGCTGGGTGAGATTTCACGGCCAGGTCATCGATCGGTGGGAACATCCCTGGATTGCAATCTTGTCCGTCTATTCGGATCTAATCTGATGGATGGTAGGGCTCTCTTCTCATCTCTCATCCATACGCCTCCGATCAGCGAACAGAGCCGCATCTACATTAACCAGGAGGACCCCAGGTGGCGGCGGAGACCATCTCAATGGTGACTTTGGTTCACGCCTATTACCCGGGTCAGGTTTGTAGCAATGTTGGACGATCATGTCCACATACGCGAGGACGCGCATACCAGTACGCTTGGGATCAGCTTGACCTCGATTATTTCTGAAATCATTCCGAGTCTCCTAAATATTCCAAAGCCAACAGCCAGAACCGTAGCCTCCACTCCGTAGGTTGAGACAAGAAAACAAAAAGGCAAACCTTTGGAGACACTAGGTCACGCCGTTGTAACTTGATCTTATATGAGCCCTTGATCACCCTCCACACATCCGTTGGGAACGGACAAAGAAGTAAAGAATGCTAAATATTCTCCTCCGAACCGCAAAAAAGTGCAACCATTACTAACAGGAATGTGGCGGCGCTGCATTTGCACCTCGCTTGGAAGACAATCTTGAGCAAATCTCCATAGGTGAATCAACATTTTCCCTGGAGCTTTAATTTTCCAAATGGCCTTCCAATGCTTTTCATCTCCCACTGACGTCGAGGACATCCCTATGCCTCTAACACTGCGGTTGATAAAGAAGCGATCAGAAGCAGCAAGATTATAGGCTGAACGAACAGTGTATGTTCCATGCTTAGTATGCGGTCATCGTACATAGTCTTCCCATCCATGTCTACTAATCCGGGTCTGAAAAATTCTGCCTACAGTCTCAGGATCAAAGATGCATTAACAGTGTGGCCCCAGTTCAAATCCAATCAGTTTCCAGCGGATTCGGCGGGACACCGCAGGAAGCGGGAGGGATTCCCAGATGGCTACCGCGCGCATATGGCATGTGATAGGTGGTGCGTAGGAGGTATCCTACCGATGGAGGTCTCGCGCAATTCTAAAATGCGCACCATGTAGCTGCTTCACAAAAAAGCCCTTCCGGCACCCCGAAAATAGAAAAACCGTCGCCCGTGGGTCGGATTAGAAATCCGCGACCGAGGCCTTGCTTCCCATCCTAAGGCCCACGCACGTGCCAAATATGGCCTCGTTCCGACAAACTATGTGGTGAAACGGGCCGTTTCCTACTCATTTCCCCTAAAAACCATAAAATTCCGGACGTGATAGCCCTATCCGTGAAGGGTTTTTCAAAATAATTGCTGTATCCCAATTCCGTCTTTTGCAGTGGTTAATAGGACACATAAAATGACGCCACGCGGCTCCGCTTGATTTTTTTGCTCCGATTACTTTGCCAAGTGTGCAAAACGGGGCCGCCGGGACATGCGTTATGGCCGTACCGGACGCGCGCGTGCACCCGTCCGCCAACGCGCAAAACGGAAAATATTTAGCACATAAAATGACACGTCCTAGACCTAAAAACATTTTTCCCTCCATTTATTGAGCGAAGGAAAGTGTGGCCTCAGTTCAAATCCGATCAGTTTCCAGCGGATTCGGCGGGACACCGCAGGAAGCGGGAGGGATTCCCAGATGGCTACCGCGCGCATATGGCATGTGATAGGTGGTGCGTAGGAGGTATCCTACCGATGCGCGGAGGTCTCGCGCAATTCTAAAATGCGCACCATGTAGCTGCTTCACAAAAAAAAGCCCTTCCGGCACCCCGAAAATAGAAAAACCGTCGCCCGTGGGTCGGATTGGAAATCCGCGACCGAGGCCTTGCTTCCCATCCTAAGGACCACGCACGTGTCAAATATGGCCTCGTTCCGACAAACTATGTGGTGAAACGGGTCGTTTCCTACTCATTTCCCCTATAAGCCATAGAACTCCGGACGTGATAGCCCTATCCATGAAGGGTTTTTAAAACTAATTGCCGTATCCCAATTCCGTATTTTGCAGTGGTTAATAGGACACATAAAATGACGCCACGTGGCTCCGCTCGATTTTTTGGCTCCGTTTACTTTGCCAAGTGTGCAAAACGGGGCCGTCGGGACATGCGGTATGGCCGTACCGGGCGCGCGCGTGCACCCGTCCGCCAACGCGCGAAACAGAAAACATTTAGCACATAAAATGACACGTCCTAGACCTAAAAACATTTTTCCTCCATTTATTGAGCGAAGGAAAGTGTGGGCCCAGTTCAAATCCGATCAGTTTCCAGCGAATTCGGTGGGACACCGCAGGAAGCGGGAGGGATTCCCAGATGGCTACCACGTGCATATGGCATGTGATAGGTGGTGCGTAGGAGGTATCCTACCGATGCACGGAGGTCTCGCACAATTCTAAAATGCGCACCATGTAGTGCTTCACAAAAAGCCCTTCCGCACCGAAATGAAAAACCGTCGCCCGTGGGTCGGATTGGAAATCCGCGACCGAGGACTTGCTTCCCATCCTAAGGACCACGCCCATGCCAAATATGGCCTCGTTCCGACAAACTATGTGGTGAAACGGGCCGTTTCCTACTCATTTCCCCTAAAAGCCATAGAACTCCGGACGTGATAGCCCTATCCGTGAAGGGTTTTTCAAAATAATTGTCGTATCCCAATTCCGACTTTTGCAGTGGTTAATAGGACACATAAAATGACGCCACGCGGCTCCGCTCGATTTTTTTGCTCCGATTACTTTGCCAAGTGTGCAAAACGGGACCGCCGGGACATGCGTTATGGCCGTACCGGGCGCGCGCGTGCACCCGTCCGCCAACGCGCAAAACGGAAAACATTTAGCACATAAAATGACACGTCCTAGACCTAAAAACATTTTCCCTCCATTTATTGAGCGAAGGAAAGTGTGTCCCCAGTTCAAATCCGATCGCTTCAGCGGATTCGGCGGGACACCGCAGAAGCGGGAGGGATTCCCGATGGCTACCGCGCGCATATGGCATGTGATAGGTGGTGCGTGGGAGGTATCCTACCGATGCACGGAGGTCTCGCGCAATTCTAAAATGCGCACCATGTAGCTGCTTCACAAAAAAAAGCCCTTCCGGCACCCCGAAAATAGAAAAACCGTCGCCCGTGGGTCGGATTGGAAATCCGCGACCGAGGCCTTTCTTCCCATCCTAAGGACCACGCACGTGCCAAATATGGCCTCGTTCTGACAAACTATGTGGTGAAACGGGCCGTTTCCTCATTAAAAGCCATAGAACTCCGGACGTGATAGCCCTATCGATGAAGGGTTTTTCAAAATAATTGCCGTATCCCAATTCCGTCTTTTGTAGTGGTTAATAGGACACATAAAATGACGCCACGCGGCTCCGCTCGATTTTTTGGCTCCGTTTACTTTGCCAAGTGTGCAAAACGGGGCCGCCGGGACATGCGGTATGGCCGTACCGGGCGCGCGCGTGCACCCATCCGCCAACGCGCGAAATGGAAAACAGTTAGCACATAAAATGACACGTCCTAGACCTAAAAACATTTTTCCCTCCATTTATTGAGCGAAGGAAAGTGTGGCCCAAGTTCAAATCCGACCCAGGGATTCGGCGGGACACCGCAGAAGCGGAGGGATTCCCGGATGGCTACCGCGCGCATATGGCATGTAATAGGTGGTGCGAGAGATATCCTACCGATGCGCGAAGGTCTCGCGCAATTCTAAATGCGCACCATGTAGCGCTTCACAAAAAAGCCCTTCCGGCACCCCGAAATAGAAAAACCGTCGCCCGTGGGTTGGATTGGAAATCCGCGACCGAGGCCTTGCTTCCCATCCTAAGGCCCACGCACGTGCCAAATATGGCCACGTTCCGACAAACTATGTGGTGAAACGGGCCGTTTCCTACTCATTTCCCCTAAAAGCCATAGAACTCCGGACGTGATAGCCCTATCCGTGAAGGGTTTTTCAAAATAATTGCCGTATCCCAATTCCGTCTTTGCAGTGGTTAATAGGACACATAAAATGAAGCCACGCGGCTCGCTCGATTTTTGGCTCCGTTTACTTTGCCAAGTGTGCAAAACGGGGCCGCCGGACATGCGGTATGGCCGTACCGGGCGCGCGCGCACCCGTCCGCCAACGCGCGAAACGGAAAACATTTAGCACATAAAATGACACGTCCTAGACCTAAAAACATTTTCCCTCCATTTATTGAGCGATAAAGTGTGGCCCAAGTTCAAATCCGATCGTTTCCGGATCGGCGGGACACCGCAGGAAGCGGGAGGGATTCCCAGATGGCTACCGCGCGCATATGGCATGTGATAGGTGTTTCGTAGGAGGTATCCTACCGATGCGCGGAGGTCTCGCGCAATTCTAAAATGCGCACCATGTAGCTGCTTCACAAAAAAAGCCCTTCCGGCACCCCGAAAATAGAAAAACCGTCGCCCGTGGGTCGGATTGGAAATCCGCGACCGAGGCCTTGCTTCCCATCCTAAGGCCCACGCACGTGCCAAATATGGCCTCGTTCCGACAAACTATGTGGTGAAACGGGCCGTTTCCTACTCATTTCCCTAAAAGCCATAGAACTCCGGACGTGATAGCCCTATCCGTGAAGGATTTTTCAAAATAATTGACGTATCCCAATTCCGTCTTTTGCAGTGGTTAATAGGACACATAAAATGACGCCACGCGGCTCTGCTCGATTTTTTGTCTCCGTTTACTTTGCCAAGTGTGCAAAACGGGGCCGCCGGGACATGCGGTATAGCCGTACCGGGCGCGCGCGTGCACCGTCCGCCAATGCGCGAAACAGAAAACATTTAACACATCCAAAGGGACACGCGTGTGTCAAATATAGCCTCGTTCCAACAAACTATGCCATGATCACGGCTGAACCTAGCTCATTTGACCTAAAAGTAGGTCATGCAACCTCGAACTTCGTAGGTCATTTCTATGAATAATGGGCTTTCCGGAAACTGCTTTTCTCAAGGTTTGATTTTTTTTCCGCAACTAGGTCACATAAAATGACGTCACGCGAAGGTCTCGTATTTTTCCAAATTTTTTCGAATTAGTTATGCCCGATTTGGACCCGCATGAAATGACGTCGCACAAAAACTCCCGCTCGCGCCTTGGCGATGTGCGGAGTCCCACTTTAACGGTCGAAGGACATGTGTTTAAGCGTGGTAGAAGTTGAAATATTGCAATACATGGCTTCTCAATGCAATATATATGGAAACGAATAGGAGGGACATGTGTGAAATTGGGTGGAAATGAAAAAAACAAAACATTTGCCGTGTGCAGAGAAAAGGACACACAGCAAATGCTGCATGTATGCCGTGCGCTACTGTTATGCCTCACGGCAAAGACTTTATCTATGCCCGCCAACAGAAACGCGCGCCCAAATCAAACTTCCGCGGGAAAACATAGCGCGGAATGAAAAAATGAAAATGCAAAATGTTTGCCGTGTGTGACGGCACACACACGGCAAACAATTTCAGTTACGGCGTTGGGCGTGGATGTGGGCCGAGCGTGCCAGTATGCCGTGCGGCCTGTTTTGCCGTGCGGCTTTCCCATTGTTTGCCGTGCGTTTTACGCAGGTTTTACCGTGTGCTTGTTCGTTGCCGTGCGCTTCGGACTAATGTGCCGTGCACTTTTTCTATGCCGTGCGCTGGCTCTGTACGCTCACGGCATTACTTTCTTTGCCGTGTGTTGCCGCACGGCAAAATTTGGGCGCACGGCATAGACAGATTTTCCGGTAGTGATCCAAAATTTCAGGAATACTAGACGACATTGTATGTACAAATCACCGGCTGGTTGCATCTCAAAAGATTTATAGGTACCTTTCACCAAAAAGACAAATAGTCGCCGATTCAGCTGGAAGCGGATGAAATTTGAACTACAGGTGCTTGATAGTTCGCTCAGGATTTTTTCAAAAAATTACTTTCAGGCTCACAACTATCTATTTTATCACAAATCCACAGAGTTTCGAAAGATTATAATCCTAGGGAAGAAAGTTCATGCCCGCGGTTGAAATTGAAGAATTAATATATAAAAGGAGCTACGCCGACGGCATTCCCGTCGGCATAGGTAACGCCGTTACACGCCCGTTCCATGGAGGAAGCTGTGCCGACGGCCAGGACTACACCGACGGCCACCGTCGGCGTAGCTCGAGCTATGCCGACGGCTAAGGTACGCCGACGGCCACCGTCGGCGTAGCTCGAGCTATGCCGACGGCTTTTCTATGCCGACAGCCAAGTTGCGGGCTAGCCTTTCCGATGACCTACGCCGACGGCCCCGATAAATGACCGTCGGCATAGCTTCTAGCCGTCGGCGTCTAATCGTTTTCCTGTAGTGAAAGGTTGCAGAACAGATAATCCATTTAGACAATTTTCCATGATTTTTAGGTCAACAAAATATGTCCATGGTATCATTAAGCAAGCACACACAACAAAATGCACCAACAAAAAACCTAGCCATAAAGCAAACAATCTAGATCTTCAACATATCTAGAAGCAAAAATTACATGCGCTAAGAAATAGTGGAGCTAGCTAGGTTTCCTAATCATACCATTTCACAATTCAAATGTTGCTGTTAGCAGCATTTTATCCCCCATTAGTTCTCCGCTCTATCCTCTATAGAACAATTATTAATCATCTGATAAGAAGTGAATGTGCAACAATTTTGTTGCATCTTTTTCTGCATATGAGAAGCCTGAAGCATGACCGTTTATCGATGCGTGAAGCATTTTCTCCTGGAGGTTCAAATGAAGAGCAAAACCAGCAGGCCATTACCACAACATCACAGCTCCTTGAGGTACAGCCTTTGGTACCGCCATATACAAGCTAGATGAGTCTAACACTCCAATGATGGCGGCACACTAATCCCCAATTCAATTAAAAAATCAGCCATGATCCAAGCAACCCAACAATTATTTTCCTGAAATAAATATAGTTTTGTTTCCCGTGTGTACCTTTTCTCCCAAGCGACAAATCCTCCAAGCAGCTAGCAATCGCATCAAGGTATTCCCTCTTCCCCTCTCCACCAGCGTCCAGCACCACGTGCGCACCACACACAATCGAGTCGGCGACACCGATGACAAAAAGAGATCCATGGCAGCGGTGGCAGGAAGGAGAGGGCCGCGGGGATGCGCCACGGTGAGCCGGTCCAGGTTGGGGTGGCCACCCTGCACGTGTCATCAGGCAGCACCAGCATAGCGGTGTCTCCATCCTCAGGCAAGACAAGCGGGAGCAGCTCCTTTGGAGCGACCGCCGAAGGTCGAGGTAGCGAGGCGCCAGATGGCGGATTTGCTCGACGCTAGAGGGCAGGGCAGTCGGTAGGCAGAACGCGTGCACCTAATGGCCTCATCTTTCTCAGCCGCCCCGACCATCTTCCATCGCAGCCACCGCCCATCATATTCCTCTCCCAAACGCATGCAACATCATGGAATTCCCGACATCGCCATACCAACACTAGCCCGTTCAACAAGGACATGCCAGCGGCCGCATCCCACGCCAAGCCCCTAGCGTCGTACAAAGCCACGCTCGACGACCTCCGACAGCAGCGGCGGCAAACATAACCCATGCGCGGGATGGGTGAGTGGCTCGGCGCCGGAGGGAGGGGCGACCCATGAGGCAAACACAATGTCAAAAGGAGATCACAATCAACTTACTTACCATGAGTGTGAGGTCACTCCTACGGTCCTACCCATTCCAACACCAAGCAAGTCCAATACTTGTATCAAACGTTTCTTCGCATTGATGACCCCTAGATACCGGTGGGTCACCTAAAATAAAATGTTGCATACATCTTATAAACGGACATGTTAAGTTAAAAATATAACGAACGAGATGAATATGTACAGAGTTAGCTCTCCCCATGTCATGCTTTAGATAAATATATACATGCCATATGATGCGGCGATTTACTTTGAGATCATTTTTATAGCAGCGGAGACAAACGTTTTGTCCATATATACCTTACCACCGGCTATATCAAGATGATCACATGCATGCATATATGTAGACAATTACTACCTACTATTTGATACATAAAAAAAATTAAATTAAACAAAAATTTAGACATTAATGTGTAAATAGTGATGTCTTGTTGACTTACGCGTCGTTAGTCAAATATGCGTCATGACATGTATTTCCGTTTGAGAACATGCGTCGTCAGCTAACGATTGAGAACAGGACCACTGAGGCTAAGAAGACGGAAGCGCTGATGAAGACGGTGGAGGCTCATTGAAGATTTATTTCCGTTGTGTTTGCTTGAACATTTTATTTGAGCTAGTCCAAGTGACTATGCAGTTTGTAAGACTTTATTTTATCCCCTGAGGGTCTCTGTTGTAATAATTTGATACTATTGTGATGATTACTATATTTTGTAATGTGTGTGCTATCAGATCCCGGGAATAGCACTATACACAACATAGTGTTGCATGTAGGATCTCGAGTCTACATTTCAACATGTCTGCCTGTGAAGCATGAAGATGATGGAGGCTCATTGAAGTTTATTTTCCGTTGTGTTTGCTTTGAACTTTATATTTGAGCTAGTCCATGTGACTATGCAGTTTGTAAGACTTTATTTTACCCTCCTGTTGGATCTACGTTGTAATAAATTTGATGCTATTGCAATGATTACTACATTTGAAATGTGTGTGCTATCAGTGATCCCGGGAATAGCGCTATACACAGGTATCTTGCCTTTATTAAAAGGTAGGGTGCTACAACGGGCGAGATCTACGAGGGGGTGGCGCGGGCGGCTCGAGGGGCGGCGTGGGTGAGCTCGGCCGTGGCACGGCTAGGCGCTCTCCGGCCGCGGGCGGGCGCAGGTGAGCGTGGGTGCAGGTTGTACTCTCCGGCCATGGCGCAGCTGGGCGAGCTTCGGCCATGGGCGAGCGTAGTCGAACGCGGGTGCTCCCTGGACGAGAGCAGGATGGGGCCGCGCTGGCGAGCTCCGGCTGTACTCCATGGACACGGCCGCCGCCCTGCTCAACCAACCGGCATCCCTGCCCGTACCCTCCAATCCCAATCCCGACGCCCTCTAACGCCTGCGAGCATAGCCCGCACTTCCCCTCTGACTAGGGATGGCGGCGACCGAGCAGGGGCGGCGGCCGAGTTGAGGCCGGCCAGAGTTGAGACCGGCCAGGAGGGACGGCGGCGGACGTGGAGTGGGATAAGGAAAAATAAGAAAAAAAGAAAGGGATAAGAAAAGTAAGAAACAAAGTGGCCCATGAAATTAAAATTTATAATGTATGCAGGGCTTTTTTGTGCAAAGTGCACATGCCACGTCAGCCTGGCAGCAGGACTCACATGTCAGTTTGGCCATTAAACATTAATCAGTGCTATTTACATGTTACCTGTAGACTAGTGGTTTTTTGAAAGAAAAAAAGTCGAATAGTGGTGGCTTTTTGAAACCCTAGCCTCTAATGTGGTGATTTTTTGTAATTTTCTCGACTTAAAAGGACCTAGAGATTGCATCTCAAAGGGAGGGGTTTGACAAAGGTGAAAAGTGGCACGTCTCGATGTCACGACACGGCCAATAGGACTGATGGGTATGTTGAACATTCATCAACTTTTATTATTGAATATGAAAATTATCTTGATCCTGGAGGTGGCAAATCGTTTAACATTTACACTAGACAATGCACATAGATATATATGGACCTCAATGCTTGTTCGAATAGTTGCTTTACATCGATTTGCCCAGACGAAATCCTTCTATGAGATTTGGTAATCTTGTAGCGCATTGAGCGAGTTGTTCATGTTAAACTTTATGAAATACTACTATTTTCTTTCGTACATAATTAGTTGTATCTTGCATCTTAGATTATTATTTTACAAGTGTAATATTTCTTACTACTTTGTAGTAGGATATGAAAGCATTTCGAAGAAAATTAGTTGTCATAATGCATGATCCAGAACTAAACAAGATAAGAGGCAGTCCGATATACGATCAATCTAAAGATGAACAAAATGGATCCAACTCTGATATACGATCAATCTAAACATGAACAAAATCAGTCCTCATCTATTCATTCCAAATTGGATTGCTTTTTAAATGCAGATTAACTATGATGGAGTTAAATAATCATGATAGTAAATCTATATCAAATCAAAAGAAATATCCAGTGATTCATTTTATATATTTGCATTGTTTTGTGTTTATTCCAAGACTCGTAATGACTTGGACAATAAAAAGGTAAAGATAGATGGAATGTGGTGTCGAGATAAACGTACCAGCATTTTGACGAACTTCCCTGTTCAATTCTCACCAAGCATCAAAACAATCTGAGAATCGGTGAATTCACCTTGCATGGCAGTGAGCTTGAAATGCTGGTATGTCACAATCACCTTCAGCACTTCCCTGGGCTTCCTCAATCTGAAATACGATACTGACATTAGAGCAAAATGTCATCCCTGGACATGGATCTCAAATCATAAATGCAAGTTTTAGCTTAGCTTAAATGTAAATGACACGTGTCGAAGCAAAAGATTTTCTGTTGGAAAAAAATCCAGGCAGGAAATCATCGGTACCTTCACGGACCGAAAATACTATTTTAACTACACCATACTCCCTTCGTCCTCAAATAAGTGGACGTTTAGGCTCAAATTTTATCCATTAAAGAGTGCACTTCTATGTTACCAATGCACTTTAAAGTAGCAAAAATTGTTATTCTCTCATCGCACAGATATCAAACCCAATAATATTCAACACATGTTATCTTTATTTTCTACATGCTCTTAGCTTATTGGCGGTGAAAGAATTAAAGAGGGGAGATATATTGGTTTGCATCTTCCCAATGCAATTGTCTTTCCATTTGATTATCTCTCTTGAAAAACATGCACGTCCACTTATTTGTGAACGGAGGGAGTATGCTCCTCATATGGCTAAATGCATGGGTTCAAGGGATCATTGCTACTACATTTCCTATTTCCATTGGTCATTTGGTTGAATTGCATGATAGTACAGAACAGAAAGACAGCAAGTGTGCTGTGAATGTGAAGAGGATATGAGGAGCTCCTAGTCAGGGATTTACATACTAACAAACCATACATGAATGACAATCACAATGAGTAAAAAAAGCACCTTGAGGTTATCATCCAAGAAACGCGTAAAGTAATTCTGTAGTTCAGACCCCCCAAGTATGTAAGGACTTCCCACCAAGCAGGCGGATTCTGCAGAAGAAAGAAACTGCAAAGCTAGATAACGATATTTTCTGATGCTCATAGAAAAAGGAAGAAACTAAACAAAAAAAAAATATCCCAAACAAAACTGAACCAGGTAGGAGACAGGGAATATACTTTGAATCATCCCATAACACGTTTAAGTGCTGCCGCTTTTCCAGTTCCATTGGCTCCAACAAGGCCTAAAACTTGGCCAGGTCTCGTAACTGGCAACCTGCCAAGTGCTAAATCATCAGTAATTCCGGCCGTAGAGAGCATACGTATAACAGCCTTTGATCCAAGAAAAGTACCGGAGCAATTTGAAGGTGTTTGGCTCGTAGCCATGGGTGGGATCTTTGTCCAAATCTTTCTGGAGGTTGATTATTTGTATGGCATCATCAAAGGGCATCCCTGGAGCAAGGATCAGATAGCACAAGTGCACGAGAAGATTATTGCTATCTGCAGTGTATAGACACACAATAGAATTCAACAGATGTATCAAGTTCAATTACAAGGCATACCTCGACGCAAATAACCCAAGCTATTTTTAGATAAAAGGCACTGAAGTGCCCAACTTTAAATTAACAAAGCCATCAACGGCGAAACGATACACACTGTTGAACCCAGCTTACAACCCGAACCACACACCCACATGAACTAACAAAGAAGTTACAACCGGAAGCGCGAACAACAGGATCGGCCATTACTAAGACTACGAAGACTCGGAGCAGAGCTGGACAGCAACACTATCGGGCCTCTTCAGAGATGAAGACAAACTTGGATGACGGATTGACTCCAATGCAATACCTCCCTGCACGACGAACCACTGACTTAGGTCCCCAATCCAGCCCAGCAGACTCCGGAAATTAATCCTACTGAGAGGAAGCCTAGAACGGATGCAGAACAGCACATGTATCTACAGTTCGACACTCTCATCAGAGTAAACACTGGCAAATATATTTCACAGACTAGGATACGAATCTCCACAGACAATTAGTACACGGTATCAGGAGGCTCTAGTCTAGCCCCCGGCCCCGACTGCAATGTGGTGGTCAGTGATCAGATCTGAAGGGAAGATATGCACAAGGACAGATGTCGTGCTCGTGCCGCGGTGCTATGGGGATTCCGTTCCTGAGTGACCGAGGCGCAAACAAGTTGATTATCATGCAAATTGGATCGATCGAAACCCAGGCCAACCCAATTCGCCGGTGAACAATGGTACGCGCGCATCGATCAGCGCCGGCCAGGTCGAGGTCAGGCGACGCGAAGAACAAATTTTACGGCTTTATACAGAAGTACGGAACGCTGGGTCCTCACCGGCCTTGACGACGGGGCAGGTCTTCTTGCACTCCTGGCGGCGCTTCTTGGGCTCGCACCTCTCCTCGTTAATGATCGCGATACGCGCCGCCATCTGGGTTTCCCTGGAGAGCCCTAGCGGTCAGGTTGCAAGCGGGGCGGGTTGCGGCCAACCGCGAAAGAGCAAAGCGGGACGACACTAGATTTGCGGGAGCGCGCGGCTTGCCGCAACTTACTGCTAGACGTAGCGCGGGCACTGCGGCAACCAGCGTCATCCCGCATTATCCCGCGTGGCACGATTAATTGACCGATCGCAAGCAGGTCCGTTACAAGTAGCTAGCTGGTCTTTTTTTTTTTTTTGATAGAAAGTAGCTAGCTGGTCGATCAGAAATGCAGGGCGTCTGCTGACCGTATACACCCGCAAACGTCGCAAACTGCGCACTGAATGTCCAAACCTGAACAAAATATCGGAACTGCACTCTGAAAGTTCAATCCTGAACGACCTAAACAGACCTCGAGTAACTGCGCGATTTTTTTAATAACACGAATTTATTACTGTAGTATTTATTTCTAGAAATAGCATATGTTTTCAAAAAATTCCTAATCGACACATTCACATTATTAAAAAAATGCCTCAAACCGCAGCCCTAACGGCGTTCGTAGGCTGGTTTGAGGTTTTTGGGGGCAAAATTGGGCCGTTCCTCGTCTGGCCTGTAATTTTTTTGTCAGGCCCTCTTTCAAGCCCGCGTCGGCCGGTATTTATCCTGTTTGGAACGGCCGTTGCAGGCCGAAACTCTCACCCTGTTTCGTCGCTTCGCCTGTCGCACCGTCGCATTCACCACCCACATTTCGACGCACGCGCTGCCTCGTGCCGTGTCGTAGGTGCCGAGGCGGATGCGCTCCTCGCCGGAGCGGATCTCGGCGTCGAAGCGTCCGCTCGGCCGCGCGCGAACACCGAAGTAGCCGGAGGAGGAGCGGCGGCGCGAAGGCATTGTCGTCGGAGACGAAGCGTCAGCGCGGGCACGACGTGACATGCAGAGCGGCGAGAGGCGGAGGAGAAGCGACACGCGGAGGAGAAACTGAACTTTCCGGGCGGTTGGCTTCGCGCCCGTGTGGCGTTTTATAGCGCGCGCCAGCCGAAGCGCCAACTTTCCTGCGCGGGATAGCGCAAAAGCGCGGACGCGGTAAAAGATTTAGCGCTAGCCCCTTTTTCGCGCGTCCGCTGGAGGTTCATGCGGGCGTCCGCGCGCGCCAAACAGGCGATTTATTTTGCGCGCGCGTGTTTTACCGCACCTATTGAGATGCTCTTAAATTAATAAAGATATCTTACACTATTTTTTATTGATTGTTTGTTTGGGTAGCTAATAAGCATGTCGCTCGATAAGATATCTTATACTATTTGTTGTAGAACAGTCCGCAAGTGGAGCCGGAGGCGGGGCAGTCAAAAGACAACGATCCGAGTCAGCCAGCCAGCCAGCCAGCCAGCCCTGCTACGCTGCACGAAAGCAAACAACAGATGCATTGGAGGGCCTGTTTGTTTGGGCTGTGGCTGGCTGGCTGTGCAGGGAAAGCTGCTGCGCAGGAAAAGCTGCTGTGAGGAGAAAGCTGCTGTTCCGAGTTTTACCGTTTGGCAACCTGGCTGGCTGTTTAGGTGTATACTAAAAAAATTCCTAAATACCCTTTGATATAAGTGTACCAAATAATTCATCAGATATAGCTTTTGTCCAAAATTCCAAAATGCATATCCATGCCACTGTACCAAATGTACTAATTCAATGTTAATTATAGTTGTGCAACAAGGCAAAGTAATAATCGTATGCATATCCATCACGAGTACTTACTACTAGTGCAACAAGGCAAAGGAATAATCGTATGCTGTGTCCAAATCACGAAGTGGAAAAAGAATACAAACCAATGGGCAATGGCTATATTCTAATCACTAGCTCGGCTACTTTTCTAATCAGCTGACAATGAAAACGTACAGATGGTTGGCATGGTGTAGCCTATGTAGAGGACCCTAGTGACGCCGGTTGATTGATCGATTGGTGTTCAAGCACATGGGAAGTACGGGATGGGCCGGGGAAAGCCGGGTCTGTAGTGTTTGAAGGAAAACTGAGAGCGATCGAGAGAGAAGCAAATGAATCAACTGTGTACTTTATTCCATTGACAATCGGGTATTTATACAAGGTCAACCGTCGCGAAGAGGAGACGCGACTGATCGTGGGGGTGTGAGGGAGCGTCGCGTCGGTTGCCGAAGCAACCGCACGACGACGGTTACATAGGGAGGATTCCCTTTAATTAAGTAAACTAATTAAATCCTAACACTCCCCCTAATCCTTCCTTGTACTTGTGATTGATCATCCTTGGAATAATCTTCTCCAAAAACCCTGTGGGAAAAATATGAGAAGTAGTGTAGGATATGCTGGTAAAACTCCTTCAAACCTTGTGGGAAAATAAGGAGAAAATGATCCAACATATAATGATTATTGCCTCCGTTAACTCGATATGAAGTATATCCATAGAATTTAGAGGACAATAAATATGTCGTGTATACTTTCCTAAAAACCCCGGTGGGGAAAACAGAAAATATGACATATAATCTTATGTTGATATTACCTCATTAAAAACCTTTATGAGAACCTGTAAAGTAAACTCATAAAGGGAAAAAGAGTGTAATATGATGCTTTGAACAGGAATAGTTCAGGAAGGTACTCCCCCTGACTCTTGCAAATCCCGAAGTCGGCGCATACCAATTCCATGAATATATTTCTGGAACGTTGAAGTTGGTAGAGACTTTGTGAATAGATCAGCGAGGTTATCGCATGATTTGACTTGCAAGATGTTTATTTCCCCACCCTTTTGGAGTTCATGGGGATAAAACAACTTAGGGGCAATATGCTTAGTGATATTGCTCTTGACGTATCCTGTTTGCATCTGTGCAACACAAGCCGCATTATCTTCGTAGATAATGGTAGGTGATTCGATAGAACCAATTCCACATGATTGTTGTATGTGGTTTATCATCCTGCGAAGCCACACACATTCGCGTGATGCCTCATATAATGCGATTATTTCAGAATGATTGGTGGATGTTGCAACTAGAGTCTGTTTCGAAGACTTCCATGATATTGCGGTTCCACCATGTAGGAACACAAAGCCGGTTTGTGATCTGGCATTATGGGGATCAGATAAATAGCCAGCATCTGTGTATCCAATCATATTGGTGTCCAGATTTCTCTGAAACTGAAAGAATAGGCCAAGATCCTTTGTGCCTTGGAGATATCTAAAGACATTCTTTACTCCCGACCAATGGCGTTTGGTAGGAGCTGCGCTGTGTCTAGCAAGTAGATTCACTGCAAATGCGAGGTCAGGTCTCGTACAATTTGCAAGATACATAAGCGCTCCAATGGCACTGAGATATGGGACCTCGGGTCCCAACATCTCTTCTCCATCATCCCTCGGCCTGAACGGATCTTTCTCTACGTCTAGAGAACGAACCACCATGGGAGTTTTAGATGGATAGGATTTGTCCATATTGAATTTCTCCAATATTTTCTGGATATAGGCAGCTTGGTGTACCATTATTCCTGAGGGAAGGTGCTCGAGTTGGAGACCCAAACAAAATTTGGTTTGACCCAAATCCTTCATCTCAAATTCTGTCTTTAGATGATTGCGTGCTTCATCAATATCTTGTGTGTTGCCAATGATGTTGAGATCATCGACGTACACTGAAATGATGCAAAATCCTGAAGAGGACTTCTTGATGAAGACACATGGGCAATCATCACTATTGGAGTAACCCTTGCGAAGAAGGAACTCACTAAGTCGGTTGTACCACATCCGTCCCGACTGTTTCAAGCCGTATAGAGACTTGTTCAGTTTTACACAGTACATGTTGCGTTTTGCGCTTGCATCCGGGACAGAGATTCCGTCAGGAACCCTCATGTATATGTCCGAATCTAGTGAACCGTAAAGATATGCGGTCACGACGTCCATCAACTGCATAGATAGACGATTTTGCACTGCCAAAGATATTAGATATCGGAAAGTGATACCACTCATAACTGGAGAATATGTCTTATTGAAATCAATGCCGGGTCTCTGCGTGAAACCCTGTGCTACGAGCCTTGCCTTGTATCTCACCACCTCATTGTTCTCATTCCGTTTCCGGAGGAAAACCCATTTGAATCCCACAGGGAAAACATTGGGAGGTGTAGGTATTGCTTCTGTGAATACCTTCCTTTTATTAAGCGAATTCTGCTTGTATTGCATCCTTCCATTGAGGCCAGTCGGAGCGTTTTTCACACTCAACGATAGTCCTTGGATCATGATCATTAAGAAGGGTATTTGCAATTGTAGCAGAAAAATAAGTGTCGACAATCGTAGACTTACGGTTGAATGATTCCCCAGAATCGATATAGTTGATGGATATCTCGTGCACCGTTGATAACTCTTCGTGATTTCCCAATACGCGTGAGTCTAGGTGTTCCGATGTCCCAGCCAGTGTGTGCAAGCTGGAGCTGGGTTGTGGAGGTTGCCCTTCCACTGGGTGTATACTACCCATAAGGTGTTTGTCAACGTTGAGTTGACTTGCATCTACTGACTTTGAGGAGTTTCTCCTCACTCTCCTTTGCTGCTTGCGAGAAGCAGGATCCTGGTCAGAGGCCGTACTACTCCCCCTCTTTTTGGGAACGGGTAGTTGAGTGGTTTTAGTTGGTACCTCCACTCTTTCGGGCGCATTTCTGGCCGGATTCAAGGATTTTGTGACACCTTTTAAATCAGTAAATGAATCTGGCAGATTATTTGCAAGATGTTGCAAATTTATGATTTTCCGAACTTGGAGTTCGGTCTCTTGGGTACGTGGATCGGAGGCTGAAATGGCGATAGCATTCCAATCAATTTCCGGGCATTCTTTCTGGTACTTGAAATCTCCCCCTAATGCCGGAAAGTGTTCCTCGTCAAATATGCAATCAGCGTGACGGGCTGTGAATAGATCCCCAGTAAGGGGTTCCAGGTACTTAATAATCGACGGCGATTTGTACCCCACATAGATCCCCAGTTTTCTATGTGGGCCCATGGATGTCCGCTGAGGTGGTGAGATCGGGATGTATGTAGCACATCCGAACTTACGCAGATGGGAAATGCTAGGTGGATTTCCACGTACCAATTGCAGAGGGGAAGTACTGTGATATGCAGTAGGTCGCAATTGTATTAAGTCAGCAGCGTGTAAAACTGCATGACCCCAACACGAGGTTGGCAAGCTGCAATTCATTAACAAAGGTCTTGCAATGAGTTTTATCCTCTTAATAAGGGACTCGGCCAAACCATTTTGAGTATGGACATATGGAACAGAGTGCTGAACTTCAATCCCCAGGGCCATGCAATAGTCATTGAAGGCACGTGAAGAGAATTCTGCAGCGTTGTCCATGCGAATTGATTTAATTCGACTTTCCGGATAATGGGCCTGTAACTTAATTACTTCCCTCATTATCTTGGCAAATGCATGGTTTCGTGTGGATAGAAGGCACACATGTGACCATCGTGTAGATGCGTCAATCAAAACCATGAAATACCTAAATGGTCCAGATAATGGTTGGATGGGACCACAAATGTCTCCTTGAATACGTTCAAGGAATTGAAGTGGTTCAGCTTGTATTTTGAGGTGCGAAGGCCTCAAAATTAGCTTCCCTGTGGCGCATGATGTGCACACAAAGTCGGATGACTGAGGGAATTTTGACTCATGCAAATTATGACCAATGGAATTGCTAGTAATCTTCCTCATCATCCCGATACCAGGATGGCCTAGGCGATCATGCCAGGTTTGGAATGCATCAACATTCTGGAAAATTACCTTGTAAGCAACATGTTCTACGGGCTTGATGTACGTATAGTACAGTCCGGACGACAGAGAAGGAATCTTTTCAAGTACTTGCTTGCCATATCCGTAATCTTTTGTGAAGAGTAGATACTCCTCTTTGTTGTCTTCATGGGTTTCGATGTGAAAACCATTCTTACGGATATCTCGATAACTGATTAAGGTACGTGAAGAATCGGGATACAACAAAGCATCCTCAATTATTACTTGTGTACCGTTTGGGAGGGTAAATAGGGCACGTCCAGTGCCAACAATTACCGTATCGCGTCCGGCGATAGTTAAAATATCTCCATTCATCTTTTTCAGAGTCTGAAATATTTTAACTCCCTCAGTATGGAGTTTGTGGTAGCACTGTCCACAAGGCATAATTCCTCTTCCATCGGATTGTCCCCGTAGAGAACTATATATAAAAATGAAGAATTTTCAATAAGAATCCTTGATTTAAATACATAGATCACAATCTTACTATATCAAAGTGCTGATACAATATAAATGACAACAATACTTATGTTCTATTACAACATCACAAATGGACATGAATATATTAGTCACTAAGGAGGTAGCGGGACTAGTCGAAGTCTCCAAACACGTCGGTTGAGGTGTACTCAACCATCATGTCCTCCGTTCCTGCAGGGTCCTTTGATGGAAGGAGAGTAACGGCGTTGCTTGGTCCCGAGGGAACGTCTTGCGAACAGCCAGCTCCATTGGTGCCATCTGGATGAAGGTTGAAGTTGGCTTCAAACCTTTTCCCTCGAGGTGCGTTGCGTACATGGGATTGTTGGTACAGAATGGCCAGATGCCTTGGGGTCTTGCACTTGTCAGTGGGGTGCGTGTAGCATCCACACTTGTCGCAAAGCTTAGATTTGTCAAACTTGGACTTTGCGGTGCCTTTCCCACGGTCTGAGTTTCTGGGCTTCCTGTTCCGGTTGCGCTTTCGCTTACCATTGAAGTTAGAGGGCTTTCCTTTGAAACCACCATCAAACTTTCGTCCGTTCGCGACATTCATATGAACTTCAGGTAGAGGTTGAGAACCAACCGGACGCTGAGAGCCATTCTTAGCGAGTAGCTCATCATGCTTTTCAGCCTGAAGTAAGATATGAATAAGATCGGAATAGACTTGGTAGTCGCGAGCACGGTACTGCTGCTGGAGGATCCTGTCAGATGGGAGCATAGTCGACAGAGTTTTCTCTATCTTCTCCGCATCAGTAGGTTCCTTCCCGCAAAAGCGCAGCTTGGAACTGATCTTATGAACCTCGTGATTGTACTCTCCGATGGACTTGAAGTCCTGAAGACGGAGGTGAGTCCAATCATGGAGTGCTTCTGGCAGGACAACTGCCTTCTGCTGTTCATACCTCGTTTTGAGGGCCTGAAACAGGGTACTAGGGGATTCCTCCTCCAAGTACTCAGACTTGAGATCTGGGTGAATATGGTGCCTTATAATGTATAAGGCGGTATACTTCTGTTCTTCTGTTAGTGGCGTGACTCCAGCGGGCAGTGGATCCTGCTCAGCCTGGATTGCACGCACTATCCCACGAGATGCAAGAGCGATCTTCGTGTCCATGGCCCAAGTAGGATAGTTGTGGCCATTGAGGGCGAGTGCCTCAAATTCTCGAGCCATCGGTTACCTACATGGGTAAACCAGAGATTATTAATTTACACTTGGTAAACCAAAAACCATCATGGTTATGTTGTAATGAAGGTTGCAAAATTAATGATGATTTCAAGGAGTGGGCTTGAAATCATTAGTGTGAACTTCAAATTGTTAAGTATGACACGTTGTAGATACTCCCCAAAGAAAATTTCGGGGTCCATCTCTCAGCACTAGAGAGTATAATCTGATAAAATCAGTAGATACTCATATTTCTAGTACCTTGTGTCATAACTTAATAAAATGTATGGAAGATCACTTTAAGCAATCAAAATGTCAATCATGACAAAATGTAGGCTTAATTAGTAGTGGAGATAATCTGCAATGCAGTAGATCTACACACCACCTTGTGATCCCAAAACATCAATTTGAAGGAAATCACTTTGAATTTTGCATTTCAGTTTGCAAGAAATTTACAATCTCAATTGCAAACAGTGAATGTAATAAATCTCAACATGTGCACACACGGAAATGTATTACATCACACATTTTCAGTAATACACATAGTACTTGAACTGAAAAACAGTACTGAAAAACTTGTACTGAATTAAACAGAGTCTAAACAGGACTAAATTAGAACCACTGTTATAAGACTAATTTGCTAATAAGCTGAACTAGTACTACGAAGCAATAAAGCAAATAGCTACTAGTAGTAAATACGGAGTAGACAGCAAGGCCTGCTGGTGTCTCCGCATGCACATGGCCACGTATGCACTCTCCTGGTCAGTCAAAGAGATAAGGAGAGAGAGGAAACAAGTCCAGGCTCTCCATCCCCATTCTCACAGACAAATACCACGCGGAGAGCACGAGGCCGGCCGGCTGCATCAGCAATCACCGGCAACGGATGTTCTGGCCGTCCTCTTCCTCGTCGGAGGATCCTCCAGGGAGCAGGGTCCCCGGGGCGACGCCGTTGGAGTGGCCGTTGGAGAGCCTCGCCGGGCTCCACTCCCCCGGCCGCCGGCCGGCGCGGCTGGCCTGCAGCACGGCGCGCGGCACGATGAAGCGGAGGCGGCGTTGAGGAGGCTGTGCAGCGGCGGCAGAGCCTCCCGCGTCGTTGTCGAGGACGGCGTCACGCACGGCCATCGGTGCGAGTCCAGCGCTTGGCGTGGCGGACTCGACGCTTGACGGGCCGGGCTCGTGCGCCGGAGTTGGGGACGGCAGGTCCGGCGACGCCGCCTCAGGCACCACGGGCTCGGCCTCCTCCTGGACATGGATTCCCTGTTGTGCAAGCCTCGGGCAGGCCCAGCCGTGCACCGGGCAAGGCAGGGGTGGGGGCGGAGCGGCGAGGGCCGAGTCGTCGACGTCAACGTCGTCGTCCGCCGGTTCCATCTCCTCGTCGGCGTAGAGGTTTGGCGCGGCTGGTCCGGCGAGAATCCACGCCGGCAGCGGCTGTGCCTCCGGCATCTCCAGTGGGGCGGATGTGGATGGGACGACTTGGGCGTTTGATGGCCCTGCGCCATCACCACCTCCACGACCACGACGAGGGCCATGGCGGCTAGGGCCATGGCGGCGACCTCCATACCAGTGGAAGCCATAGCGATGGCGTTCGTTCCGGCGGAAGACTTGGCGACGGCCACCAAGATGTCGAAGGCGCTGCACATGGCGGTTGTGGCGGCGAAGTCCACCAGCACCATGGCGGCGGCGCGCGACGAGGCGGCTCCGGCGACTTTCCTGGCGAAGAAGACGAAGGAGGAATCCAAGGAAACCTCCTGCAGGCATTGTTTCTCACCTTTTCTTCTTGTTCTTGTCTCTTCCGATCTCGAAATCGCTCAGGATTGAGAGCGTGCTGATAACGTGTTTGAAGGAAAACTGAGAGCGATCGAGAGAGAAGCAAATGAATCAACTGTGTACTTTATTCCATTGACAATCGGGTATTTATACAAGGTCAACCGTCGCGAAGAGGAGACGCGACTGATCGTGGGGGTGTGAGGGAGCGTCGCGTCGGTTGCCGAAGCAACCGCACGACGACGGTTACATAGGGAGGATTCCCTTTAATTAAGTAAACTAATTAAATCCTAACATGTAGCATGGTCTCGGTGGCAAATGGCCGTAAATAAGCTAAACGAAGAGGGCAATGGTCTATACCGTTTCGAGTTTGAGTCACAAAGCTGCGGGAAGCCGGCAAAAGCACCTCCGGAGGTGCTTTCTCCTCTATGCCTATTTCGCTAGATGGCTTCGGCAAAGCTCGCAGCGCAGCCGCACCGTTTGGTTGGTTTGGGTGGCTTTTTTCAGTGGAAAGCCAGAAAAAGCCCAAACAAACAGGCCCGGAATTTCTTCAGTGTGGCCGTTGTAAACCTGTTATGTTTTTTTTTGAGCGAACGGAAGCGTGTTATGTATGCGGTGCGGGACTGTGCAGGCCTAGCGGGCTGACCGCTTTATCCCGCACGTACCAACGCGGTTGATGTTGCGGCGCCGCGCGGGCCTTTTTCGCGTTGCGGCGTTGCGGCGTAGCGGGCCGTCCCGCACCACTTGCAACCTGACCTAGCGGGCGGCGGCGCTCGAAGTTAACTGAACCAGGGATCAGACTGCTACTCCATATAACACGTTTTTTTTTGCGGGCAGACGAAGATATTTTTGATCGAATAAAAACGGAATAAACAGATAGAATTCTCTCTTCTGTAAAAAAAACAGATGGACGTTTCTGAAGCAAGGAATTACAGCACAAAGTTTACTATGTCAGCGACTATATATGACTACATTGTTACACCCGAGAAACTACATTGTTACACGACCAGATTATCCGGCGCGGCGTCGACGAGGCCCATGGCGTCGGTGGCCGGACTCCGGTGCCGCATGAGGACGCGCAGCTGCGCGCGCTGGCACTCGAGGTTGGACGCCAGATCCACCCGCTCCTCGCCGCGCGGGCGCACCCGGACGGCCCTCGGGAACTCCACGGACCCCTTGATCCCCCTCATGATGTGCGGGTTCTCGCCGCCGGTGCCTTCCCGCCGGTGCGACTGGCCACGCGTCGGACTCTGCTGGCCGTGCTGGCCACCCGCCGGGCTCCGCTGGCCGCTCGCCGGGCTCGCCTTGCCGCCGATCGGGCTGCCGACGCCGCTGCTCCTGCAGCAGCCGCAGCCTAGTTCCGCAGCAGCATCCGCAGCACGGCGCCCGGCGTCGGCGGCCACCTCCCGCAGCTTCTCCACGAAGGCGTCCCGGGCGTCGGCGAGCTTCATCCGCACCCGCTCCTCCCGCCACAGCTCCGCGACGCGCAGCATCCGGCGCTCCTCGTCGAGCTCCTCCCGCACCCTCGCGCGCTCCGCCTCGGTCCGGCGCCGCTCCTCCGCGAGCTCCGCGGCGAGCGCGTCGTTGAGCGCCTCCACCTTGCGCCGCATGCGCCGCTCGAACTCCAGCTCCGCCCCGAGCTCCTCGACGCGCGCCACGAGCTCCGACACCGACGCCACGCCGCCGACGCCGACGCCGTGCCCGCTTCCCAGCCGCCGCTCCATGCCGTCGCCGTCCTCGAAATCCGCAACGATCATAGATGTTCGATCCTTGCGCCGAGGGTGGAGTGTACTGCGAGACGGGGAGGGGTAGATCTCGCCGCGCGGTGAGAAGGAGGAGGAGTAGTGAGGGTTGTGGTAAAGCTTCCAAGAAGTTGATGAGGCCACTCCCGCGCCATGATGATTGAGGCTAAGGCGAAGATTCCCGGGGGCTGTCCCCGCGACGAGCGCCATGGCCACCACCACTGCCGCCACCTTTCCCAGCACGAGATCCTATATTTTACTTGTCGATCGGAGAAAAGGGGCTCCGGCCTTTTACAGCGCACAAAGGAAGGCGACGAGGAGGAGAAGGTCACACGTCTCACATGCTCGATCTCGAATTCTAGAATTCTCTGTGCCGCCTGCCCGCCATGATCCATCATGGCGGATCATGCTCGATCGGCATGATTTAACTTCTACTGGTAGTTGTACTGTAAGGTTTAACTTCTTCCACTGGATCGGCATGCTGCTGCCTTATGGCGGGCGCGGAGGGAGCATGTGCTGGTGCTGGCCACCTCGCTTCACGTTCCACTTGAGAAAGCTACGAGGACGACGAGGCCCTGAATGAAATGAGTACCGGAAGGGCCTTGCATTTCGCAGGCTTAGCAGGCCGAAAAGACTTGTCGCATCTCACCCAGCACTTGCAAGTTGGAAGCTCCAAGTTTGGCATGGGTTGGTATGCTTTCGGCCTGTCAGGTACAGTTTCAGTTTGGTGTGGTGTGTCAGTGCTGAGATAGGCTGTCTTCAGTGGCCCGATGCTTATTCATAATCACTAAGAAGCACATAGAGAGATTCTAGAAAAAAACAGGGTGAAGTTCAAAAAAAAAAAGTGAACCCGATTTATCTCTCAGCGGGCGTTAATATGCCCCACGCGAGGCTGGCAATTTTTGGCCGCGGCCAGCTAATGTGCTGCTCCTAGGGTTTTTCCCCCTTTTTTAAGGTTTCGCCGGTTTTTTCTTCGGTTTCAGATTCATTTTTTGTCTTTTCTTTCTTTCTTTCATGTTTTCATTTTTATTGAAAAGCTGAACATTTTCAACTTTGAACAATTACAAACTTTGATAAATTCTAATTTTAAACATTTTTCAAATTTGAACAACTTTCAAATGTGAACAATTTCTAATCTTGGACATTTTCAACTTTGAATATTTCAAATTTGAACAATTTATAATCTTAAATATTTTCAACTTTGTACATTTTTCAAATTTGCACCTTTTCTAATTTGAATAATTTCCAAATCTGTACATTTTTAAAATTTGAATATTTTCTTAAAATCTGGAAGTTTTGAAATATGAGGTTTCATAATCTGAACATCTCCAAATCTAGGTTTTTTCCAAAAATAATATAAAATGGAAAATAAAACTATAAAGAGAATCCTTTACCTGGGTCGGACCAACAGGAGCGCACACGGACGGAGCGGGCATCGCTCCCACACCAGAGCGATGAATGGGGAGGGGACCTGAAAAACAGTGCGGTCATTTTGGGGTTTGCCTGTCTCCCGTTGTGGTCAATCTAACAGACCAAGGGTGAAGACAACGTGCGAGGTGCGAGTCTTTGAGGCAACAACGCCGTCCCATTTTACAGGAAAAATAATTCGTGTTGGAGGGCGGCGACGAGGAGGAAACTGACGACAAACATGGGTGAGTAGAAGGCAGATCCTGTGGCGGCAACCCTCGGAGATGGAGGAGCAGGTGGAAATGAATCTGTGGCTGTGTGGAGAGGAGGAGACTGTCGAGTGTGGGCTCGGTAGTATTAGAGCATTTCTAAGGGACTTATTAGATCTCACTCTCCAGATCCTTGCCATTCATGCACATGTTTGCAGATAACACATACTATGTTTTTGTTTGTCATTTGTCTGGATCGTCGCCCCACGGTTCACCACCAAGAGATTGCGGTGCACCGCCATCCCAGGCCCTAGTCTCCCACCATAGTGACATGGTGAAAATAATGCGGTAAAAGGATATAAAATGATCATGAGAGTGAAGCGGTATTTACACGGAATTCCAATTGGTTGTTTGATTTATCGGAAACTCACATAATTTTTGGGCCCTACTTGGAATTTCAATGTAGGATTTAGTGCAGGATTTGCTAATACTTACAATTTTTTCCTATGGATTGCAATTGGATAAAAATAGTGTTGTTAACAAAAAAAATCACGGATTGGGTTCATATGGCTCGACTGCATAGGAATATGAAGATCCATCCTAACCTTTTCTAAGACTCAATGGCCGATCGAGTCAATTTACATGTGCTCAATCCACACGACTATTGAGTATTCATGAAGTTTTCTTGTGTTTTGTAATCACCCTATTTTGCATTAACAAATATGTTAGATTCCTATGTTTATTTATGTTCATTCATGTGTTTCTGGACCCGCAATCCATAGAGGCCCTTCCCCCGTGGATCATTTGACTAGAATACTTGCGATTGGTTGTCTTTTTGAACAAAGGAGGACCCAAAGGTCCCAGAGGCTGCTTCATTAATCCGTCGGTGGGTTACAACTTACATCGAGGCCCCTTACAAATTGGGGATTAACAGATAAGGCCGCGACTTTTACAGAACAGACCCTAGGACTAAAAAAGGAAAAGCAATCGAGTCCTTGGTCTTCTCCACCGCTGACAGGAGATCTCGCCGCTCGGGAGTCGACGCCATCGCCGGGGAGCATGCCACTTGGGGTGGTGTCAACTATGAGACCCGAGCTGAGATCAGGGATGAGCTTCCACAGGAGCTCTGGCGCGCAGCAGCGTCGTCTAGGCGAAGCAGAAGAAGATGTGAGGATAAGGAGGGTCGCCTTTCGACCATGAGATACAGAGGCGGGGCGGTGCAGGCCGCCGGCTTGAGTCCTCTGGTGAATAGCTCCTGAGACGAGAGCACAAAGGCTCTCCGATTGGAGGGGCCGCCCTACGGCCAAGAAGTACGGCTATAGCGGCGCCGTGATAGACCTCCGGCGAGAAGCAGACCTTCTGCCCTGCTGCAGAAGTGGTGGCCTGGACGAGGCAGCAGGCATAAGTTCCTCTCCCCATTCTTCACCATGACGAACAGGAAGAAGAAGCGTGCATGTGCATCGCTCTCCACCAGATCCGCAAAAAGCCGCCTTATTTATGGAGATTTCCGTCTCCCTCCACCACCTCCCATACAACTCCGACAGCCGGAGCTCCAAGAAGCAGAGAACGAGGACGGGACAGCACCAGATCTGGCCGCCGAGATCTGGCAACTCCCTCCCGGCATCGTCGCCAAACGCCACGAAGGACCAAAGACTACACCTAATACTACTAGTATTTACTCCGGCGCATGCTCCTCTCCATCTCCAGCCGGCTATTCCGGCGGAGAGGAGGAAGGAGCGGCCCGGCGAGGAGGGGATAGAGGGCAGGTACTGTAGTTAGACGAGAGGGGTTTGGGGGGGAAACGAGCGGTGCCTTGTCGGTTCCAAAAAAAAAGTGCGATTGGTTGTCTAAGGTTTCATTTGCACTACATTTTAAAGAATACTTTTATCCACTCAAACTTCTTGCTACAACTTACATCCCCTCTGCAATTTTCCATTTCTATAGCACATTCGACGCAATTTTCCGTGAAAGTCTAATTGTGGTTTTTCAACACATTCGAGGCTAATCTATGCAATTTTACATTCCTATAGCATTCAAGAGTATGTGACATTCAGGTAAAAAAAATGTGTGTGACACTTTGATCACCTTTTTTTACTTCTACAGTATTTTTAGAACATCCCATGAATCAAAGAGGCCCTAAAGATTTGAAAAGTGCTGAAACCTGAAAAAAAACAACTACCGTGGAAATTGTGCATTCTGCGCAATTATCGTGAAATCGTTGACAGATTGAGCTGAAATTCGAAACAATCCTTATACACGTGGTTACTGTGATATGGTGTGGTACCTACTTGTAACAGCGAACCCGTTGGTCACCGTGCAATGTGCATCACCAGTCTTATCGCTATGGCCAGTGAAGCATGTCACCGTCCTAGAGCCTAGGGCATAGTAAGGCCGGTGCCAGCGCAGGCGGTAGCGGAGGCGGTAGCGGCGGCGACGGCGGGAGGAGGGCGGGGCGGGAGCGGGCGGGGTGGCCGCTCGCCGGCGGCGCCCCGTCGGCGCCCCGCTCCGCGCCGACGGGGGCGGGGGCGCGGAGGGGCGCACCCGCGTGGGCCGAGGGTGGCGGAGAGTGCGCTAGGCGGTGCGCGGCGGGAGTGGGGCGGTAGCGGGCGGGAGTGGGGCGGGAGAGGGCGGGAGAGAGTAACGGCTAGCGACGTGGCGCGACCTGATTGGTCCACGTCGCTAGCCGTTGCTGGTTCAAATTTCAGCTCCACCCCTATAAATACCCCCATTTGTTTCACTCACTCCACACCCAATTCATCTCCATTCATCATCTTTCCTCTCTCAAATCTTCTCCACCATGTCCGGTTGGACTCCACCAGATTTCACCACGTTCACGGATCTGATGAGCGACGGGTCACAAATAGACCTAGATGGTCTCTCTCCGACACATCGTCGCACCAATGTCGGTTCGTCGCCGCATCCCCGAGTTTTATACCCCTCCGCTCCACCTCCGGGGCCATATGGGCCATACGCTCCACCTCCGGGGCCATATGGTTCATACCCCCCGCCTCCGTATCCATACCCCCAACCACCTTCAAATGCTCCACCTACAGATAGTGGAACTGTACCTCCTTACCCACCTCCGTACGGTTCATACCCTCCACCTCCGTATGGTTCATACCCTCCACCTCCATATGGTCCGTACCCCCTGCACCTTCTGAAGCTCCCGCTCCAAGCTCCGAGTCCAATGCCGCGGAACCAATCGCACCAACGCGTGCAAAGAGGCTTGACTGGACTGTTCCGGAAGAGGAAAAACTAGTACTTTACTAACCCATCACATATTTATTTTGGGTTCGTTCTTGGTAGGATTTTTCACTAACAATATGTATTTCGTGGTAGGTTAATGCTTGGCTTTTTCACTCCAAGGACTCTGTTGCCGGTAATTGCAAGACCGGCACTAGTTTTTGGGGTCAGATAGCTGAAACCTTCAACTCTACCTCGGATCCTTCCCGTCATCGGACCTCGAAGCAGCTGAAGGATCATTGGAACGTCTACAACAAGGAGGTGTCCCTGTTCGATGCATACCACATCCAAGAAACCAATATGCGTCAGAGTGGAGCAGACGATGCTATGGTCATGAAGGCGGCAATGGAGAGGTACGCGAATGACAAAAGAGTGACTCAGCCGTTCAGAAAGCACCACTGGTGGGATGCTGTAAAAAATGAAGCGAAGTGGAAAGGACAACATGGTCCTGGTAGTGGAACCGACTCCACTTCCAAGAGAAGCCGTCTAGGACCTGGTGGTGAGTACAGCTCTAGCGACGCAACAGGCGACACGGAGGAAGAGCGTCCAATGGGCCGCGATAGGGCGAAGACCGCGGCACGTAAGGGCAGGAGGAAGGGGAAGGAAACCTCATCAAGCAGTGAGGTAGGAAGTAAATCCTTCGCGATGAGTAACATGATGCAGGGTTTAGTGAAGGCTAAGCTATTCAAGCAATGGAACAAAATGAGAGACCGACCAACCGCCGACATGAACGAAGCAGAAAAGCGCAAACATGCGAAGGCCATCAAGATGGTGAAAACAGAGCTTGGTCTGGATGATGACAACGAGGAGGAGGAGCAGGAACAAGAGGCAGAAGAGTAGAATTTTTATTTATTATGTAATTTTTAATTTTTATTATGCAATTTTATTAATTATTATGTAATCGGTAATATTTTAAGTTCAATAAAATAATTTTCTTGCATTATTTTAAATGTCTAAAATAAATCGAGTGAAATAACTTAATGTGAAAAGGAAATGGTGATGTGGAGGAGAGAAGTGAGAGTGGGGACTATAGCCCATGCATTGGCAAGGTGGGGTGAGAGTGGGGTGAGAGTGGGGTGAGAGTGAGAGAAAAGCTGACGTGGCGGGGCGGGAGTGAGGCGGTGCATTGGCACCAGCCTAAGTAAAAGAGCCGCCGCGACGGCACTACCGACAGTCTCGTCCAAGAATAGAAGCTCCCCGCCCCTCTAGCTGCCTAGCCGCTGTCTGGTCCATGCACACACCACCTACAAACTAGGGCTCTTTATTCCCAGATTCTCTAGCGGCACCAAGGGTTTTTGGAACCTAGCCTAGTCCACCGCAAATCACCTCCAACTTGAACGGCATGATCATCCATGTGTTGATGATTCTAATCCTAATTTTCCTCCATCTCCTGTCACCAAGCAGTGTGAAATCATGGCGCCGCGGCCGGCCGGCCTCTCCCTTCTCCTGGAGATGAACATGGCGCCAACCACTTTCTTCACGGCCCTTTCGAGGAGGAAAGGTTGTCTAGCTTTGCATGCCAACGTGCTGTGCCCAACTCACAGGATAGGTCCAAATTGCCAGCCTTGCCGATGTTCAGAGCATCTCCACTCGTCCCCCGAACAGGCGGCGAGCGTTTTTTACATTCGGACGGCGTAAATCGGCCCAGTCGCGCCCCGGTTCCTCGTTTTGTCGGGTGGGCCTAGTTTCATCCGCGATCCCACGCCATCTCCGGCCCCGGGAGCGCTCGGGACTCGGACGAAAGCAGCGGAAATACCGGGAAACTTCCCGCGTCGGTGGCCCCAACTTGTCGGCGAGAAAGCCGATCGTCGTCCTCATCGCATCGTCTTCCGGCGGTAAAGCCTGCCGCCGGTCTGCATTCGCCGTCCACGCGGCGAGTTAATGTCGTCGTCTTCCGCGCACGCATCGTCTTCCGCGCGCACTCCACGCGGTCCGCAAACGTTGGTGGAGCGCGCCGGGCCGGAGCCTCGAGGCCGTCATCGAGCACATCCAGGGCGGCAACTTCCCGGTGCTGACGATGCGCGCTCCATCGAGGGCATCGGCGAGCCGCCGCCGGAAACGTCCGGCAGCCACGGCGCATGGCTGCCAGCTCGTCGTCTTCGGATCGGCGCGAGGTCATCCTTGGCGCCGGTGAAGAGGGAGGAGCGACGTCGCCTTCGACGCCGGTGCGCGTGAAGAGGAGCCGGCGTCTCCGCCGCCGACCAGGCGCGCAGCGGCGCCCCTCGTCATCCGCGACCAGCCTTCCGCGCCGCGGAGCGGCCGGAAGAGGACGAAAGAGGCGCCGCACTCCGGCTCCGAGGGAGGCGAGCGCGAGGACGCCGCGATGGCGGAGGCGATCGCCGTCGCTGAAGGACTTGGAGGAGAAGCGCGAGAGACGACGCCGCCTGAATGGGCCGAGCGCGGCCCAGGAGCGGCGGGAGGCGGCGGCGGCGCTGGACTGGCCGCCGCACACCAACGCGCCGCCCGCGCCGCACAACCGCCAACGATGCCGCGCGCTTCCGCCGTCCCGCGACACCTCCTTCCGGCGTCGCTGTCCCCGTCGTCGACCTCGAGTCCTCCGACGACGACATGTACAAGCCATCCCCGGGGTGGTGGGGAGACGCCGGCCGGCAGCGGCAGCCAGGCGCGCCGGTCGACGGCCGACAGCAGCGGCGACTACACGGTGTTCTACCGCCATTTAGGCATGTAGATCGCCGTGTTTTAGAATTAGCATTTGAATTCCCCTAGCCGAATTCGAAATATAGTCGAATCGGCCTCTATGTATGAACTCCGCCCGTTATATGATAAATATCATTAAATTTAGTCTATATTCACCCGTTTTTAGCCGTAGTTTGTCAACTTTCCGTTTTCAAATTCGCCTCGTCGACTTCGCCTGGGCACGCGGCTGGGAAACGACTACTCCCCACGCCAAATCTTCCTCCAATCCGGACGAAAAATTCGCCGGATTTGGGCGTGGGGAGCGCCAACGAGTGGGGATGCTCTCACTTCACTTCACTCCACGCAGAAACGCAAGTTGCCTTGAATGAAGCCTTTTTTTTCTTTCAAAAAAGTCTTAATATATTATCCGAAACCAACCCTTACAAAAACACCCTAAGCAAAAGAAACAAAACGTTTTTTTGTTTTTTTTAAGGAGGAGAATCATCCCAGCCTCTGCACACCATTTTTTGTAGTATTAGATTATTCACAACATCTTACAATAAGAATTACAAAGATCGACTTGAAGCCACCAAACTAGCGACAGCTCGCTAATCATACATCACCGATGAAGGGGGAGTCATTGAACAGAGCCAATACCCTGACATCACACCAACGCGCATCATCAAAAAAACAAAGGCCACGACAAGGCCCAATGGCGAGCAGGTGGCACAACCAATCCGGCTGACCCTCGGCGCGTACCATCATACACGCATCAGAAGTCCTCGCCGCCAACGTCTTCCGCATACACATCTTCAGGAGAGATCAATGCAATGACCTTGCGAGGCCTGCCACCAACGGCACCATGACGACAGAAAGCTCCACTATCATGCGCACGTCGAACATGACGTATCCAAAGATGAGACCCCGCTGCACCACGCCACCGAGACTCGCTGTCTTCAACACGAAAGGAAAAAACGCAGCTCCACCTAAGGACCCCTCCATCTTGCATCTGCTCCATAGACGATGCCCCCATGAGGGAGAACGACGCCGTACGCCGCCATCATCCGATCCGAGAGCGGATCTAGGATTTCTCCTGGAGCAGTCCGGGTTAGGAGGCGATATGCATCAGTTGTGACAAGACCTCCAAGACGATGCCTCAACAGGGGGTATGACACGATGTGCCACCATCGACTGATCCGAAGGATCTAGGGTTTCCCCTGGAGACTCTTGGCCGCAGACGGATGACAACCGCCCCGCAAGCTCGACGCCGACAATGGTGACCGCCACCCCATAGTGAGCACGCTGTCAACGGGGATGAGGGAGACGACCCGTCATCGGGACGCCCCCGCCAAACCATGGCCGCCACCCTGGGATCCAACCTCCCGTCGTCGAACGGCCGGAGTTGCCGCCGTCGCGCGGCTGCTACACCCACACGCCACCCCGCGCCGCTGAACCGCCCCGCCGAGGTGCCCGATGCCTGCACCACGCCCTCGCTCCATAGAGAAGACGAGGGGGCGAGAGAGATCCCCGCTGCCGGTGGCGTCGACCAGGCTTTGCCTGGCCACGCCCTCTAGCGGTGGCGAGGGGGGATGGGGGAGGAGAGGTGGGAGTTCGGCGGTGGAGGTGGCTAGGGTTCTCTCCCTGGAGATTTCTGAAGATTTCATCACCATCTTCCTTCTGCATCCATCGACGGCGTGCCGTGAGCAAAGCTCAATGCCGCCTCTGGGCTCCGGCGTAGCAAAGCTCGTGTTGCGGAAAGCTTGAAAAAACCCAGGTTCTTGTAGAGGTAGCGGCCGGGAAGTCATCGACATAGACCAGAAGATGCCGGCGGCCACAATCTTGAAAGATCACCATCCAGGAGAAGCTAGTACCGAGAAGGGCAGGTAGATAATCCTAGCCTCGGTAAAACGGAGATGGGGGGCCACAAACTCGTAAGTGCCGCTGAGCTTCATCTGGTGGAGGCGGAACTTGAAGACACCAATACATTGCGACATCATTCCCTTTGCGAAGCGCCGCTGCCCTAGACATGCACTTATCACGCCAAGCCTTATGCCCTACGATCGACTCCAAACTCTAGCCCGTCGATGCTCCGCCGAGGAAAAGCACCAATCTGGGACAGACTGAAGGACTTTTATTCTCACTGTGCCCCTACACCGAAGGCAAAGAACTTGAAGAGCCTACGAGGACCGGACATCCGATCCATGGTTCCCCCACCCTCTGGCCGCATCGGCGGTAAGGAAGGGCAGCGGAACCGGTGCGACGACGTGGGCAACCGAGTGTAGGAGCCGATCGCCTCTCACGAGAGCTAGCCCTAGGAAAACGTTTCGTAGAGAAGGCTTGAATGAAGCCATTTTTTGCGAAAATTCCACCGATCCATTAATAATCATCAACAGTAGTACAAAGATGCCTAAAAGTAATGAAAATTACAAATAGGTCGTTGGACCACCTAGCGACGACTACAGACACTAGCACGAGCTGAAGGCGCGCCGCAGTTCTCGCCCCTCCATCACCGGAGCCAGGCAAAACTTGCCGTAGCATGGCTTGTTGTAGTAGACAGACGGAAAGTCGTCGTGCTAAGACCCCAAAGGACCAGCGCACCAGAGCAGCAACCATCGTCAATGATGACAACCGTAGATCGGAAGAGACTGACCTGAAACACACAATCGAACACAAAAGACGATCGGATCACGGTGGATCCGCCGGACACACAACTCCACGCATCCTCCGTCGGCTGTAGATGCACCACCAGAGCGAGGATAGGACGAGAAGGACCTTATTCTGACTTCAGGAAGTAGCCGCCGCCTCACCATCCCGAAGAAGACACCGAAAACAAACTAAACGAATAACTGAAAACTGAAACCTTTCCGCCGGCGAGAGGCCGCGGTCCGCCACACCTCCAAAGCCCCAAGGGCACCGGAGGCGGAGTGGACCGGCAGCGTCGCCGGTGAGAGGAACGAAACCCTAGATGGGTTTTAGAGCCGCCTCAAAACGCATTGCTGTTTCCGTACCGGTTCAGAACGAAGATGCATTTGAATGAAGCCATGTTAACTGGCCATGGGGTGGAAGCCATGTTAACTGAGCATTGTACTCTTTACTTCGTGGTGAAATCGTCGTCAGAATCATGGTTGGAACGCAGGAAATGTATCTCCCAGTGTTTCAAACGGTGTGGCTGAATTGCGAGGTCAAGACACCCGAAGTCAATAGACAAGATCAAAGGATCCTTCGACACAGAGCGTGTACTGGACAGAGCACATGCTCCAGCAGAAGAGATGTTGGTTTTGCGCAATGGCAGCAGCACGGCGGCGCTTAATTGCCGTGGACCAAAATGGGGGGCGGCAGGAATCAACATACATGTCCTGCGTCCAGGCAGGCAGGTCACAGGCTCACAATAGATGCAGGATTCGGCGCTCCAGTTCACACTTCAGGCCCGAGATAATTGCTTCAACTCAACGTCAGGCTTGGAAATTTCTTCCCCCAAGAACTCTGAATCACTTCAAGCAGCAAAGGTAAGCTGAAGAGTGTACATTTCAAGTTGCAACAGATAGAAAGCGCAAGCGTAAAATTCGCCATTAGAGCGCAGCAAGGTGACCACATGTACATTACATAATCTTCCTTCGCCCCGCAAAGGGAAGAAAGAACATGAACAATCCTGGGCAAAATCATTATCTACAACCAAAATGATCAATCCCCAAACAAAGGCAAGAACAGCCAAGGGAGCCCTTCTCCCCATATTTCATCCCTAAATTTTTAACTACATATATATGTTGCATTTTTTTCCTATATAGATTACCGGACCACCCAAAGAGAGTGAGAGATAAGAACATATCTCTTGGCAATTCCAATGGGGCTGAGAATCTACCGCACTGATCCAGCTCGCCGACAGACACCGTCGAGAGCCTCAGCGACCGTGCCCGAGAAACCAGCGATGGCTTGGAACATTCCTGGCAGGCCGGTCTGGATGTTGTTTAGCGTCATCGACCGGGTCACCTCGACGGCCTTGGCATGCCTCGATATCTCATCCTCCACCTTGCGGCGGCACTGGGCGATCTCGGTCTTCTTCTCGTTAAGAGGGTCACGGGCATCAAAGTTGTGCCCATCCATGCCATCACGCCCGCTGCCCGGAAGGCCGAGCCCCACGATCGAGTACGACTGGTAGTACTTCTTCTCGATGGCCCTCAGCGAGTTGGTCTTCTTCTCCAGCTCCTTTGAGTACGTCTCTGTCCGCTTCTTGATCTTCATCTCCTCGGCCTGCTTCGTGTAGATGACGTGGACGACGTTCACAAAGCTCTTGATAGCCTCTGAGGCTACCGCGTCTGGAAGCCGGTCCAGTGCTTGCTTCCACTCATCACAGAAGGTGGTGAGCTCGCGTGAGATGAGCGTCGCCTGAGCTCCTTGTGGGGCGATGCTGTCCACCTGGAAGAGTGTGAGCTTCAGCCAGCCATAGAGAGAGCGGATGTAGTCACGTTGGTATTTGATGAGCCGGTTGAAGTTCGAGTGCCATGCTGAGACAGCGGCCTCGAGATCACGGGTTGCAAGCCTGTGAAGGTCAGACGTTGACTCTGCCATGGAGTTGTCCACCAGACCGCGCACTTGTTTAACAATCTCGTTCTGGGTTTCATGGAAGTAGTTCATTGTTCTCCACATGCTCAACAACCTGCATGTCACAATGCAGAAACAAATAAGTACTTCCACAGAGCATCACAGTATCTGGAATCAGGGATGGTGGAGGAAGGCTTACGCAAAACAAAGCTCGACAAGCTGCGGCGCAAGCTCGTTGTCACGGACTCTGACGATGGCTGAGGATGTGGTAGTGGCAGCTTCTGATGTAACAACTATCAGGGATTGCAGCTTGTTGATGGAAACCTTGGTCTTGTCCAGCTTGGCACTATCCCTCCCTCTGTATTCCAAGCCTTGCAGAGTAGAAAGCTTCTTCTGATGCTCAATCTTCACGCTCTCTCTAGCCTGCAGCAGTTAAAATTCATACATACATGCTGAGCTTGGATATCGGAATAGTAGGGCTTGATAAACTGCTTAGTGAACACAAAAAAAAATAGTACAGTGCAATAACTTGTAAATGGTAATCACACATCATAAACCAAATTCAGGGAACCAAATGAACAAGTGTTGGTTTCGCTAAACTCATCTAATATAATTGGTGTAGATTATATACCTACAGAAGGTAATGCCCCTACCTAAGAACTTTCTGGTTCTCAGGACAGACATGTCGAATCCATTTTCGGCATTATCAGATATATTATGTACACCGAAGACAATTTATCGAGGTCTGAGACCTTTATACAATATACAGTAAGGAATCTCAATGAACAAGAGTAGTTTAGCAAAATAGGGCATAAAGGAAGGGAGGAATATTTGAATGTGCGGTTAGATTATCTAATCGTTGCTGTCTTTACTGAAAGCAGTCTAAATTATCAAACCAATGCTCCAGCTGTTGCAAAGGAGGAAAGTGCAGGGCCTCTCTAAAGAAGCTTTCTGCAACAGGATCAGATTCTTCTTCCACAATTGCTGAACAAAAGGGGGGACTCCTACACATTAAAATTGTATGAGGGAACCAACTTCAAATCTAGAGAGGCGTCACCTAATCTAGCAAGAAAGACACAATGAGGTAATTTGTTTGCTATGATACATTTATACCTAACACAATCCTTAAAGATCCAGGAGGTAGATAGAGCTCTCTTCTTGGTGCAAGTTGTTTCAGCCAGTTTCACTTCATCCTTGATCATAGGGTTTCACAAGGGGAAAATTTACAACACCTTATTCTACTAGCATTGTTATATACTCAATTCATTGCTTTATAAAACTTGGCCATGGGATGGATGATGAAATTACCTTGACCTCCTCATACAGCTTCTTTTCCCAGGCCAGAAGCCGCTCCAGTGTTGACCCATGGCTCTTCCCTTCCATTGAGTCCATCTCATGAGCGTCCATCTTGTAGCGCACAGCCAATGGCGGCTTCGACGTCCACGTTGACGACAGTGCTGATAGCATGCTGTTGGAGTGGTACACCGTCTCTGTGAAAGAAGAAATCAGCATTACGAACCATCTGAGCGATAAAGCTTTGCGTATTGATAAAAAAGAAATCCTAAAGCACTAACAAGAGCATTTGAATCGGATTTTGGGGCGCAATTTGCGCAATGGCGATTACTACTTACTTTTGAGCTGGCGGAAGTTGCGGTCGAGCTGTGCGCGGCTGGCCTCGAGGAGCTCGGACACGCCGTCCCCGGCGTCGGCCGCCTTGACGAAGTACTCCTCGATGGCTGCGACGATCTCGGCGAGCGTGCGGTGGCGCACGACCATCCGCATCTCGGTGGCGGCGGTGACGGTGGAGGAGGAGTCCCCGGCCTCGGAGCGGTCGGCCCTCCTGAGCTGCATCGGCATGGCCATGGCCATGGCGGCGTACTCGGACGGCGCCGTGCCGCCGTACTCCGATCTGGCGGCGAAGCCGCACTCCGATCTGTTCCCCAGCTCGTCCCCGTCCGATCTGGTCTCGGACGTGGTGGTGGACGCGTAGTGGTCCTCCTCGTCCTCCCACCCGCCGCAATGCGCGTCCTCTTCCCTCTCCTCGTCGTCGTCGTCGTCGTCGGCGGTTTCGTCCTCTTCTTTGAGGTGGCCGTGGAGGTAGCCCCGGGCCTTGGCCTCGTCGTCGAGCTCGCGGAGGCGGGTGGCCTCCTCGAGGTCGGTCTTGCGGCGGTCGAAGAACTCCGAGTCGGGCGGGGACGGCGGGTAGAAGTTCTCCCAGTCCCAGGCCGACGACGAGGACGGGGTCCCCGCCACCGGCGGCTTCCGGAAGGAGGACTGCGCCGGGCTCGCGACGCTCGAGTCGGACAGGATGTGGGGGACCTTGAGGCGGCGCATCCTCGGATCCCGGTCGAGCCTGACCGCGGCAGGGGCCGGCGGAGGCTGCGTCTGATGCTGGTGCTGCTGCTGCTGCTGCGGCGGCGGCGGCGGATGGTGGTGGCGAGTCAGGAGCGGCGTGGGGGGCGGGAGAGAGGACGAGGCGACGGAGGAGGAAGCGGCGGGTGGCTGCGGCGCGGGCGCGTGGAGGGCCGGCGGCGCGGCGGTGGTGAGGAGGACGGGCGCGGTGTTGTGGGAGACGGCGAGGGAGGGGTGGCCCTGCGCGAAGCGGGAGAGCGCGGCGGCCGTGAGGCGGAGGGAGCGGAGGTAGTCGGCGTGCGCGGAGGCGAGCTGCTGGCGCGCGGCGACGGCGTCCTTGATGTTCCGGCGCCGCTCCTTGCAGCGGCGCACCGTGTCCTCCTGCTCCACCTTGGACGCCGCGCACCCCATGGCCTCCTCCCCGGCGGCAGATCTCCCTCCTCTCCTCCTCTGTCTTCTTGCTGCCGCTGCTCTCTCTCTCTCTCCCCACTTCCGTTTCTTGCTGAGTTCTTCCTCCCCACTGTGCCGTCAGAGTGGAGAGGAGTGTGTACTTACTTGAGTGTGGGGAGTGAGGTGAGGTGCGTGCGTGCTCCTTGCTTCGGTTTTTCTGGTTTTCTTGCTTTCTTTTTGCGACGGTGGTTTAATTCGTCGCTCTTTTCTCTCTCTTCTTAACGGGCCTCTTTTCGGTCGGTCTTTCTATCTTGTTGCTTTCGTGTTCCCGGGCCCGACTACCGGTACGTGTGAAGTGGGCCTACCAGACCACACGCTTTACTTGTTTGCGTAGACACGCTGAGGTGGCTAGCCAAAAATTCCACGTCACTATTGTTATATATCGGCAACATTCCACCTTTTCTATCCAACCCCTTCTTTTCTGCACAAAAATAGTTCCTTTTCTTTCCGGCTTTATTTGCTCCATCTTCCACGTCGGCACAAAGTCCCTTTGGTATGGGCAGGATCTTATGACATTTCTTCATGGAGAGGAAAAAAGTAAAACTCGTTCAGCATGATCAAGGTGGGTAGGAGGTCCATAATGATCAAATGGTCATCAACCACTAGTTCTTTCGCTTAATCTCGATGATTATAGTGTGCAAGACCAGGTGAGAGGCCACGTACCGAATAATGGTAAAAACGTTGTTGGGGCATACCGAATGCCCGCTCGACGTGTCTTCTAGCATTGAGAAAAATAAGATCTCTTCTCTGTAGCAAGGTCGTGGATTGTCTTCACAAATGTAAACCATGCTAGATAGATACCATCAGCTAGATATCACATTGTACCGTATGTGTGGCTATTGATCTCATAGTTTACGGTCGGAGCATGTCCCTCGGCTAGCCCTGCAAACATTAGAGAGCGATGCAGCACGTTGATATCATGGCGAGTTCATGCTATGTCAAAGAAAGAGTGCCAAATCCTAAGTTCATATACACCTTCAACTATCACACTGCACTCTCTGCGTGAACAACTCCTTATTCATAATAAATCGTTGCCAAAAGTTTTGGCGGTATGTGTTGTCTCATCTTTGAAGCAGTCGGAGTCAAACAACATAATGCCGGCAAGCCGATGCCAGCCCTTGTTCTTCGCCTTCTTGACCCTCGATCCACCACGCCTAGGACCGACATTGATCTGATCTCGGAGATGGAGGATATTGGTCAAGATCAGCAGCCGTTGTTGTTTGTTAGCGGCGGCATCAGCCTCCTCCTTCATCAACATCTCCATCATCATCTCATCATCGTTGTTCATTGCAGCAAAAAGTGAAACACCTTGTCGAAGAGGCAAACAAACCGTGTCGTTGTCTGCCACTGTTGTGCCAGCGATTCAGGGTCGAAGAGGGTGTGCGGCACCGCTCTAACGAAAGAAGTGGTCGGGGTTCGGCGGCACCATCGGATTGCTCCCCTCAGAACACGGTGGAAACAACACCATCAGTTGTTCCGGCCAAACCACTACGATGGTTGGCCGGAGATGGCGGTGGGGATTCTAGGTAGGTGGGTGGGAGGCAAGCACGAGGAGGCGGTTGCGACGGAGGGGATGGAGATTCAGGGGGATGCGGATCGGGTGGGGTGGATGGTATGGGAAATGAGCTTTGTAGCTGCCAGGCGGGACAGGTGCGAGAAATCCAACATGGTGAAAGGTGTTGGTGCTCTAGCCTAGCCCTTGTAGGTAGGGCCGGTGTGGAGTTGTCGGCTACTGTATTGGACTTCAAATTGTGCCACCTAGTTTTGGGGCACTGTTGGGAGCCCATTTTGTGGCATGAACCTCAATAGTTCTATTAGAGGCGTTATTGAGGCTGCCGGTGGAGATGATCTTATCACCTGTATGATTAGGGGTGGGAATTGGTAGTGGATAATTCAAATTGTCCGATATTCATATTGTGAAAAATGGAAATGGTCATGGTAATATCCGAATCCAGGTGAACATGAAAATAAATATGGTAAATATCTTGATTTATTTTACAAATACAAAAAAGTGATATTTTATTTTGAACTAAATGTGGTTATCGAAAAAGATATATTTGTATCCAAATAATATTATGTTAGCCTATTTTTGGGAATACTATCTCGAGATGCCAATTATTCAACCAAAAATACTAACAAAATGATCAAATGTATTTTTTCTATGATCGAAATTAGAACTATTGTGTATTATGTCATTATAGAGTTGACTCACTATAATATATAAGCCTATTATTTCCTTATTCGTACTAATTGCAAATTGAGAAAACATCCATTTTCTATCCGTATTCGAGCAAATATCCTATGCATTTGTATTCGACAACATCTATATTCATGTTTGTATCTATTTAAAAAAAAACGGATATGAGAAGAAACTATTATGATTGCACATAGCTTAGTGGCATCTGGCATGAGTACCCACCAAGCACATTTCCCACTCTACGATCGACATTCACAATGTCTAGTGCAAGTTGCACGTCGAAGGCAGTACGCACGGACCGTATCCCAACTGTTACTTTTCCAATCAAAATAGTAGTCGAGGCGAGAACACGATCAAGATTTAGATGCAGCCATTGTCAGGCGAGAACATGTTCAGTTTGCGCGACGGCGACGACGACGATGACTACGACGACGGGGAGGCCAAATCGTGCGTCAGCTAATTAAAGATTAGAAAGCACCGGGGGACAACGTACGGGCATCGCGCCGAGGATACCCTCCCCGCCCGCGTGCCGTCTCCGTCTGTCTTTTATAATCTCCTCTCTGCTCGGAAAGGAAAATTTTGAGGGAGCCGTGTCAATGGCGGAACGGGTGGACGCCGAGCCGGTTGAGTCATCTCCAAGTGGCCGGCTGGCGTCTTCTCCCGACTGATCTGGGCGTGCCTGCATCTGGATGCGGCCGCAGTGAACGCACGATCTTGGTCGGCTCCTTTTTTATAATTATAATCCGCGTGTCGGCGCCTTTAATCTACTGTTCATCGTCCCTCTCGATGCGAACAGTATGGATCGGTAATTTCCCACCTCTCTTTCCTTGAGCAAAGCGAAGTTAAACAATGCAAAGTTTAACCAAGTTGGTAAAAGAATTATTATCAACAAATACAAGTACTTATATTGAATTGTTTGATACAAAGCGAAGTTAAACAATGTTGGAGTTTTTTTTTTCTCAAGTTATCATAGGAGAAGGTAGTAATATATTTCCGAATAAAAGAGACAACGAAAGGTGAAGTATATATTTTTTAAAATACGCATTAGTATTTTTCCAAATAAAATAGGAGGCGACCGATACATTAAGTTTTAAGGTACACAGTAGTATTTCCACATGTTAAAGAGGCAGCTGATGGTAGAGTAAGTATATTTTTCTAAAGATACCATAGAATAAGACAGTTAGACAATGGAGTAATTATAATTTCCAAAAGTAGCGTAGAAGAAGGGTTTAGTATTTTCCAGGGAAGAAGAAGACATGAATAGTGGAGTACGCCCATCCGAATGCCATGAACAAACCTGTTGAGAAATTAATGTCAAAAATTACTGGCAGCGGTCAGTATAAGAAGGTAGTTGCATTTTGTCGAATAAACGAGACGACTTATATTGAAGTATTTTTTTCCCCAAAGTTACAGTAAGAGAACCCCAAAGGTTATGTAGAAGAAGCCGGTTACCGCTAAAGTATTACAGATGGAGATTACTGTCTGTGCATAGCTGAAGGAGCATTGTTCGAAAATTACCACATACAAATTAAGCGCCATTGAAAAATTACTAAAGGAAAATTATCATGGTGAATTATCGTTGGCTTTAAATTTTAGATTTTTTAATTTTTTTAAGATTTTTAGAATCTTTTCCAATTTTTGAACTTCTTGGTTTTTATTTTTTAAATTAGTTTTTCTAGAATTTCTAAAAAAATTGAACATTTTTATTTTCTAGATTCTTTCGATATTTTTTTATTTTTATTTCAACTTTAAAATTTCAGTTTTTTTAAAATTTTATAATTTTTTAGATCCTTTTCTAATTTTTTTAACTTTAAGTTTTTTTGATATTTTTGAAAAAAATAGTTATATAAAAATTCCAAAAATTAGAATTCCTCAAAATTTCTATTTTTTTTTGAATTTTAAAATTATTTTTCATTTTTTAAACAATTTTATATTTTTCTGAAATAATCGATTTTCTGGACTTTTTTTTTGAAATTTTTGAATTTCCTTTTGAAATTTTTGTCTTAAGAGGGTTTATATGATACTAATATCAATAAAAACTTTAGTAGCATAAGGGTAGCTCAAATAAATAGATCTTGAAAGTTAAATTTTTATTGTTTTCCAGATTATTTCATTTTTATTTTTCCTATTTTTTATTGAATTTTCGATTTATTTTTTATCTTTTTGAGAATTCGGTGGCGTGTATCGTGTTGATGTGCCACTGAAATGTGAGAATTCTGGGGCGCATATAGATATGCGCCACGTAAATAAAATTTAATGGCGTGACTTCTGTGGCGCATGGGATATGCGCCACACAAAGTAAAAAACGTGCGCCACAGGAGTCCAGTTTCTTACTAGTGTCTACATCTTGGATTCATTTGTTGATTTCCTCCTCTGTTCTTGCTCTCTAATTCCTCCCTAACACTTGTTATTTTGGTGCGATTTGAGTGTGAGGGATTTGAACACCTTTGGTGTTCTTGCATTTTCATCTTTGTATAAGTGTTGAGCTCTCTATTACGATTAGTTCGAGTGAGAGAGCATGAGTTTCTTACTCTTGGAGGGGTGACCTCCTCGTTGGCTTGGCGGTTGGTGCTCCGGTGATGTCTTCGTGAAAGATTGTGAAGAGGTCCGGGCTTCTCCTTCGTGGAGCTTGTGAATTAGTTGTGGATCTTGCCATCTCCAGAGTGGAGAAAAAGCTAGCCATAAGGGAAAGACCTTTGTCCTTTGTGGTATTGGCTTGGAGAAGAAGGTGAGCTTTCGTGGCGTTCGAAAGACCTTCATGGTAGCCTGCATATCTCCAATGTGACGTACCTCAACTTGTGTGGGGAAACACGGAAATACATCTTCGTCTCCGCGTGCCTCGGTTATCTCTATACCTGACTTTACTTTCCTTGTGATAGCCATCGAGCTTGAAGTACTTATATCTTTCTATCACTTATGTTATTGTGCCTATCTTGCTTAGCTTGAGTTGTTGTTGTTGCACTTAGTTGAGCCGAGCATATTTAGGTTTTGTGCTTGTAAAATAAAAGTTAGTTTAATTTCGCATTCTTATAAACCAAATCCATAATAGTTTTTAAAACTCCTATTCACACCCCACCCCTCTAGGTGACATCTCGTCCTTTTATTTTGGCGTCAAAGTATCGTGCCAAAATATAACCATAAAAGAATTATAGTTCGTACACCACTGAAGAAATATTGTTGCTAAATTACTATCGAAAAATTGTGCAACATTGAAGAGTTACCGTTAACCAATTACCGACGTGGTTGTTAGAAAATCACCGGAAAAAATCTCGTAGTGGGCGTTGTCCGTGTTGTACCAAAAAAATTGTCGGGCGAGAAATAATATGAAAAGTGTCAATGGATTTAAAAAATACCGTTGCGAAATTAGTGGAGAATTGCGCATCATCATTGATGAACCAACCTTGAGTAATTACAACTATGTAACTACTACCGGAATTGAAGTTTTTTACCGTAAAATTACTGCTAAAAGGTCAACAGTAAAATAATGTAACACACAATGTTTAGGGTGTATCAGGAAACTACTGTAAAAATTAAGGGATAAAAATACCGCCTAAGACGTTGTTGCGGTGAAAACCCCCAAGTGTAAGGCTTTACCGTAGTACAATTCGATAAGTATTTGAGTGTCGAACTCACGAGAAGCTGAAGGCAAACTATCTATTCTCTAAAGCCCTATATATAACACACTTATATGGCCTTCTATGTAAAGCTAGGAACTATAGTGTGTGTGAAGTGGTTTTACTAGGAACTAGAAAATTGTAAAGTACTTAAAATAATTGTAGGAAGTAAAACTAGTATAAGTAAAGTAAATGCCGTGAGGTGAAGTGGAGTAACTCTAGGAAGTAAGTGTTCAGACATAATGCTATTTCATTTTCTTGGTTGTCAAAATTAGTGAAGCTCAGTATAGTCTTTAGTGTTTCTTCTAAGTAGTAGCCATGAATAGGTGCATCCATATACAAGAGCAAATACACCCATAGTGATTGATACCAAGGCCAATTAAGAACAAACAAGGGAATTATTAATTCATGAAGTGCATCCACCGCATTTAGATCTAAGGCCCTGATGATAATATCCCCGTTGATTAACCATGAATTAATACACCATGTATCTCTAAGACTTGGGATTCGATTTGTGTCAAATTCGGCTATCCCTCATCCTTTTAACATGCAACGGTGACAACCTTGTGCATTCCACAACATATGTATGCATTAATATGTTAGTACAATAAAATCGTCATATAAGATAACATATACTTGTACGCAACCAACAACAAACTATATCACCATTGTCATAAACAAGTCACTACTCAAACGCCAACATGGAGATATCATAGATCATGGGAAAACAATATATTGAATCATACATCATGTTTACCCAAAGATTACAATGGGGGATGATGGAAATTTGTTGTAGATGGTGATGGAGATGAGCCTCCCCATGGGGAGAGGCGGCGGCGTAGGGCGGTGGCGCCCCGACGCCCCTCCTATGGCGGCAGCTGCCCTTGGAGGCGGAGGCCCCTTGCCCTTCTTCTTCCTTGGTCATGGTGTTGGTGGGGAGGAGGTTCTCCCCCTGCTTGGCGGCTGCCAAAGAGGGGAATTTTCGTCACAATGGATGGGTGCCTCTAAAAGCAGGGTTTCCTCCAAATATATAGAGGTGAAGATGCAAACTTGACCATAGGATGGATGCTCCTTTGATCCAAGAGCTCTTGTGCACTGATACGTCTCCAACGTATCTATAATTTCTGATGTTCCATGCTAGTTTTATAACAATACCTACATGTTTTGTTCACACTTTATATCGTTTTGATGCATTTTTGAACTATTAACGAGATGCCGAAGTGCGTTCCTTTATGCTGTTTTGGTTTTAGAAATCCTACAAAGGAAATATTCTCGAATTGGACGAAATCAACGCCCGGTATCTTATTTTCCCGGAAGCTTCCAAAGCACCGAAGAGGGACCAGAGGGGCCCCACCCCACAGGCGGCGCGGCCAAGGGGGGGCGCCCCTATGGTGTGGCTCCACCAGGACTCCCAGGCTGCCCTTCCGCCTATATAACCTCCGTCGCGAAAACCCTAAAAGAATAAGCCACGGGACGAGAAAAGTTACGCAGCCGCCGCCATCGCGAAGTCAAGTTCGGGGGACAGAGTCTCTGTTCCGGCACGCCGCCGGACGGGGAAGTGCCCCGGAATCCATCTCCATCGACACCACCGCCATCTTCATCGTCGTTGCTGTCTCCCATGATGAGGAGGGAGTAGTTCTCCCTCGAGGGAGGGCTCTACCGGTAGCTATGTGGTTCATCTCTCTCTCCCATGATGTGATATATATGAATGTGTAGATGTTACTCTTGTCTATTATGCTCTAGAGGTTACTTAAATATGAATTCCGTATGTTGTGGAGCTTGTTTACTCCGGCTTGAGGAGCTCTTGTAGCCCTACACAATGAATGGTTTTGTCATCCAACAAGAGAGTGTTTGAGAGTAATACTTATGTGTTCATCTATGTGATCGTGAGCTTTGCAATCTAGATGTCTTATGTTATTCAAGTGGATTTTACTTATGTGATCTCCGGAGACTCCTTGTCCCACGTGTGTAAAGGTGACAGTGTGTGCACCGTGTGGGTCTCTTAGGCTATATTTCACATAATACTTGTTCACTGGGTTATGATTTGAGTTGGATGTCTCTATGAAATTGTGGTGTGTTAGTACCTCCTATGAATGCTCAAAGTGACAGCGTGGGGTGTTCATTAGTACTTGGGAATACATCTTTCAGGTTTGCTTTGCAGCCCTACACGGTGAATTAGTGTTCGTTATCCCGCCAGAGAGTAATTCGGAATAGCATAATGAAGTGCTTATTTATATTCAATTATGATTGCAATGTTGAGAGTGCCCACTAGTGAAAGTACGATCCCTAGGACTTGTTTCCAATACTGCAAACACCGCTTACTTGTTCTCTGCATGTTTACTTGCTACAATATTTACTTCATATCGCAATTACCATCTACCACCATCTATATCATCTGCGTTTTAATATCTCTTCGCCGAACTAGTGCGCCTATACATCGACAAGTGTATTAGGTGTGTTGGGGACACAAGAGACTTCTTGTATCTTAATTGCAGGGTTGCTTGAGAGGAATATCTTTGACCTCTACCTCCCTGAGTTCGATAAACCTTGGGTGATTCACTCCACGGGACGAGAAAAGTTACGCAGCCGCCGCCATCGCGAAGTCAAGTTCGGGGAGAAGTCTCTGTTCGGCACGCCGCCGGACGGGAAGTGCCCCGGAATCCATCTCCATCGACACCACCGCCATCTTCATCGTCGTTGCTGTCTCCCATGATGAGGAGGGAGTAGTTCTCCCTCGAGGCTGAGGGCTCTACCGGTAGCTATGTGGTTCATCTCTCTCTCCCATGATGTGATATATATGAATGTGTAGATGTTACTCTTGTCTATTATGCTCTAGAGGTTACTTAAATATGAATTCCGTATGTTGTGGAGCTTGTTTACTCCGGCTTGAGGGAGCTCTTGTAGCCCTACACAATGAATGGTGTTTGTCATCCAACAAGAGAGTGTTTGAGAGTAATACTTATGTGTTCATCTATGTGATCGTGAGCTTTGCAATCTAGATGTCTTATGTTATTCAAGTGGATTTTACTTATGTGATCTCAGGAGACTCCTTGTCCCACGTGTAAAGGTGACAGTGTGTGCACCGTGTGGGTCTCTTAGGCTATATTTCACATAATACTTGTTCACTGGTTATGATTTGAGTTGGATGTCTCTATGAAATTGTGGTGTGTTAGTACCTCCTATGAATGCTCAAAGTGACAGCGTGGGGTGTTCATTAGTACTTGGGAATACATCTTTCAGGTTTGCTTTGCAGCCCTACATGGTGAATTAGTGTTCGTTATCCCGCCAGAGTAATTCGGAATAGCATAATGAAGTGCTTATTTATATTCAATTATGATTGCAATGTTGAGAGTGCCCACTAGTGAAAGTAGGATCCCTAGGCCTTGTTTCCAATACTGCAAACACCGCTTACTTACTGTTCTACTGCATGTTTACTTGCTACAATATTTACTTCATATCGCAATTACCATCTACCACCATCTATATCATCTGCGTTTTAATATCTCTTCGCCGAACTAGTGCGCCTATACATATGACAAGTGTATTAGGTGTGTTGGGGACACAAGAGACTTCTTGTATCTTAATTGCAGGGTTGCTTGAGAGGAATATCTTTGACCTCTACCTCCCTGAGTTCGATAAACCTTGGGTGATTCACTTACACTACAAGAAAAGTTGCCATGGCCGACGAAGTTGAAGTCGCGCCGTGGTTGCTGGTGTACCATGGCCGACGATTTTTGGTCCCTCCGTGGTGCATGTCAAAACTTTTCGTTTTTTGAGGCCACCTAGCCCGACGAGCGGCCAAACGTCGCGTATGGTTGCCGGGACGTGGTGCATCGCGAATTCTCGGGTTCGCCGGCCGAGTCAACGCAAATCCGCACCGCCCAGGGATGTAGGGCCCAGATGGCAGCCTCTCTAGCATTATTTTTCTCGATCGCGCCATCTCGTTCAACACTCTCCGATCGAGCCGTTTACGATGCAGGATCATGGGTCCCGCTTGTCATCCTCTATGAACCAAATTTCTTTCTTTTCTTGGATTTTTTGACCCCTGATTTCGGCTACTTCCTTTTTCTTTTGATCCCTTGCCGCCTTGGAAACGTTGAGACACTGCTACTAAATGGGACCGCATGTCATCCTCTATGAGCAATCAACTTTCTTTTCTTGAGTTTTTTTGGCACCTCATATTTGGTCACTTGCCTTTTTCGATCCCCTGCCGCCTCTCAAACGGTGATACCGCTGCTGCTAAATGGGACCCGCATGTCATCCTCTATGTACTATAAAACTTTCTTTTCTTGGATTTTTTTGGCACCTCATATTTGGTCACTTGCCTTTTTCTTTCGATCCCTGCCGCCTCTCAAACGGTGATACCGCTGCTGCTAAATGGGACCCGCATGTCATCCTCTATGTACTATAAAACTTTCTTTTCTTGGATTTTTTTTTGGCACCTCATATTTGGTCACTTGCCTTTTTTTTCGATCCCCTGCCGCCTCTCAAACGGTGATACCGCTGCTAAATGGGACCCGCATGTCTATGGACTATAAAACTTTCTTTTCTTCAATTATTTTTCTGATATTTGGTCACTTGCCTTTTTCTTTCGATCCTGCCGCCTCTCAAACGGTGAGACCGCTGCTGCTAAATGTGACCCGCATGTCATCCTCTATGAGCAATCAACTTTCTTTCTTTTTTTTGGCACCTCATATTTGGTCACTTGCCTTTTTATTTCGATCTCATGCCACGTTTGAAACGTTGAGGAACCTGCTGGCTCATGGGACCCATGTCATCCTCTATGTGCTATAAAAGTTTCCTTTGTTGGATTTTTTCACCCTCGATTTTTGGCTTGCCTTTTCTTTTGATCCCACTGCCCCCTTTGAAACATTGAGTAAGCTCTTGGCTCAAGGGACCCACATGTCATCCTCTATGTCCATCAACTTTCTTTTCTTGGATTTTTTTTCACCCCCTAATTACTAGCTACTTTCTTTTTCTTTTGATCTCAAGCCGCATTACAAACATTGAGACCGCTGTGCAAAATGGGACCCATGTCATCCTCTATGTACAATAAATCTTGGATTATTTTTGGATCTGATATTTGGTCACTTGCCTTTTTCTTTCGATCTCATGCCACCTTTGAAACGTTGAGTAAGCTGTGGCTCATGGGTCCCGCATGTCATCCCGAACAATAAAAGTTTCCTTTCTTGGAGTTATTTTTACCCTAATTTCGGCTATTTGCTTTTTCTTTTGATCCCCTGCCCCTTTGAAACGATGAGACGCTGTTGGCAGGTCGGTCCACATGTCATCCTCTATGAACAATAAAAGTTTCCTTGGTGGATTTATTTTTGACCCCTAATTAATTTGGCTATTTCCTTTTTTTCTTTTGATCCCGCCGCCTTGGAATTGTTGAGAATGCTGTTGCCTCATTTTCTTTTGGTCTGTGCCGCCTTGGAAACGTTGAGACCCTGCTACAAAATGGGACCCGCATGTCATCCTCTATGTACAATAAAGTTTCTTTTCTTGGATTATTTTTGGCTCTGATATTATGTCACTTGGCTTTTTCTTTTCGATCTCATGCCGACTTTGAAACGTTGAGGATGCTGCTGCCTCATGGGTCCCGCATGTCATCCTCTCGAAACGATAAATGTTTTCTTTTCTTGTATTTTTTTAACTGATTTTTGGCTTTTTTTTTTTTCGATCCCTGCCGCCTTTGAAACGTTGACGACCTTTGGCTCATGGGTCCCCGATGTCACCTCCCCATACAAGAAACATGTGATATTTTATTTTGGACAATAAACATTGTATTTCGCTCTGAGCTATTGCAAACGGATAAATTAAATCTTTATATCTACATAAACAAACTTATATGTTGAATCTCCTTGTTTTTTGTTTTTGCGAAGCATAGGACTTTCTGTTTTTTTTTTTTTTGAGAAAAATCCGACCTTTCCTGTTTTGGAGTGGGCTGAAATATGCGAGTCAAAAGGCCCAGAGAGATAGTTCGAAGGCCGGATGTCCAGATATAGCCCAATTGAAATCTTTCTTTTCTTGGATTTTTTTCACACCCGATTTCGGCTACTTCATTTTTCTTTCGGTCCCGTGCGCCTTGGAAGCATTGAGACCGCTGCTACAAAATGGGACTCGCATGTCATCCTCTATGTACAATAAAGTTTCTTTTCTTGGATTATTTTTGGCTCCCGATATTATGTCACTTGCCTTTTCTTTTCAATCTCATGCCGACTTTGAAACGTTGAGGAAGCTGGCTCATGGGTCCCGCATGTCATCCTCTATGAACAATAAAAGTTTCCTTTGTTGGATTTATTTTTTTCCCCTAATTTCTGGCTATTTGCCTTTTTCTTTTGATCCCTGCCCCCTTTGAAACGATGACGCTGCTGGCAAGTCGGTCCCACATGTCATCCTCTATGAACAATAAAAGTTTCCTTTGATGGATTTATTTTTGACCCTAATTAATTTCTAGCCATTTCCTTTTTCTTTTGATCCCCTGCAGCCTTAAAATAGTTGATGATGCTGCTGCCTCATGTGTCCCGCATGTCATCCTCTCGAAAAGGTAAATGTTTCTTTTCTTGAATTTGTTTACCAACTGATTTTTGGCTTATTTTTTCTTTCGATCTCCTGCCACCTTTAAAACGTTGACGACGCTGCGGCTCATGGGTCCCCAATGTCAGCCTCCCCATACTGCAAATCCTCTTTCTGCAAAGGTTGTATTTCTAGATAGATAAGGTGGATTCGAATCTGCCATGGTTCAGCAGCTCAGGTAAGCCTTCTTGCACTGATTAATGGAAGTAGTGTATAGCAAGGTCAAGACATGTGGCTCGGTGTAATGAATCTATTTGAATCATGTTGTGGGTTCAATCTGATAGTTCTCTAACAGGTCAGCCAAAATAGAAATTAAGTTTTTTTCTAAAACGAAATGCAAATTAAGATGAACACAAACATTAGTTATCATAATAGCTGATCATACATACATACTTGCTAAGAGCAAAAGCTTGCCAGTGTTTTACCACCCATACAATTAATTAGCAGTTCAGAGAAGATAACCTTATATAAGTATAACTACAAATGCATTTGCTAAGGGCTCATGGGGCAACAGAACTAGACAACCGCGAACTTTATGACCAGCATGTCACAGCGGCATCGAAAGATCTTGACCTTCGACTTTGATCCAATGCGAAGTTTGGCACCGTCAATGAACTTTTCCACGGAAGTAACAGCCAGCGGCCATCGTGGGACGACGGATGCCGTCCCTCCGGTGAGACCTTCACTCTCCATGACGAGGGATATCTTGCCCCTTCCAGCATTGAGATCCTTGGAGATACTTTTAGGCAATTTCTGATTCAAAGCAAGAGATACCACCAAAAATTAGTCAATGGCACCAATGCACTGAACCATGTGAGACTTTGAGCAGAGAAGACATCAAGATAGGAGCAGTTATCTTGTCATATACTCACGAACATAGCCTTCGGATGCGTCCTGGTCACCACACGGTGGCCACACAATGACTGAGACCTCGGTGATCCGGGGGCAGTGCAGGAGCTGTCTTTGGTACACGGCCGAGTGTGATGAGGAGACTCTGGGCAGGTGCAATAACGGTGCCTCTAGAGGAACCGTCTGCTGAGAAGGACAGGCGGTGCGATGCCGGTGCACTAGAGGAACCGGTGCTGATGCGAGGCTGAGCAGGTGTAGTATATGGGGCCTCTACGGAACCAATGCTGATGTAGGGGACTCTTGGGTAGATGCGATAAACGGAGCTGACAGGAACCGTCTGATGCGAGAGTGGGAAGTCGGTGCCGGTGCTGGTGTGGTTGCCCTTTGTGACATCCGCTCATGTTCCATCAGGGGATCTGCAGCTTTGATCATGTTAAACCCAGCAAGCTAGAACAGAGGGAATGGTTTAGAACAACTGCTCAGAACGGTTATCAAAAGATATGAGTAGAAAAAAGTTACATATTATATATTTGGAAGTGTCTCCAACTCTGTAAGCAGTTACGTATATCTGCCCGTTTGAGATTCTGATCCTCAGCTCGTCGCCCTTCTTCAGACCGTAGTCAAAAGCAAACTTTCTCCAATCATGTCCATACAAATATTTGATGGCCTGCGTCTTGTAGACATACACCTCATAGACCGTGTAGGTGTTCATCAATTTGCCATTGCCATGCATAGTGAAAGACCCTTCATGCGGACACATCTGGTTAATCATTGGACGAAGTTCACAAGGTACAGTCTGCATGTGAAAATTGATACAAATGTAAGAAGAAGGAAGACTAAAAACAAGACTTTACTATATGCCAATTCATGCTAAACCACTGAGAATACATACCTGTAACTCTGTGAAGGAGCTACTAGAAAGGTAGATAGAGCCATAGGAGGTGTTATATGCGGGGTATGTACATGGGCCCGCCATATTCCCGCAAGCTCGGCATCGGGATGGTGAAGGAAACATGGGAGGTACTACTGGTGCGTAGCGCTGAATGTAAGTGGAAGAATTAGGTTGTGTAAAGTGCATAGTTCAGAGCAATGCAAATGTTGACAAGCAAGTGCATAACACTATGTTACAAACTGAATAGTGAAAAATTAGTGGATGATGAATATAAGCATGCTAATTTGGTGTTTCCGAATTCCAAAAAGCATTAGACAGAGCCGGTGATAATATCAGACATAAATCATGGCATGTATATGTGGCTTAAGAAAATATACCCGAACCCTTGGATGGTTACGGCCCGGCTGGTCCTTGGACTTGAGCTTATATAAGCATCCGGAAGGTGGGGCTGACAGTAACTTGGTGGCAGCCTCTGCAGATGCCTCATCGCAGCAGTTGCAATCCTTTTGACCAATGAAGGGTTAGCAGTTTCAGTCTGCATATGAAAATTGAAGAGCAACAGACAGCAGTGATATATAAAATGAATCTATGAGACACTGATGCATATAGTGCTGGATGTAAGTGTAAGAATAGGTGTGTGTGTTTCTGAACTATTGGTAAGTATTAGACAAAGCCGGCAATAAACAGACAAAAATCAAATCATGTATGAGGATTAAGAAAATATACCTGCTTAAAGGGTACCACCCAGGTGGCCCGTGGCCTTGTGCTTGAGGAGGTTTTCAGAAGATGGTGGCGGCATCATCGTCTTCACAGCAGCCTCATCGGGATCATTTTTTATCCATTTGAGTAGAGGCACGAGAAGTTTCATCCTGCATATGAATAGCAGAACTCATCATTGATATTTAATAAATCTATGAGATAGACTGATGCAAATAGTGCAGGTGTAAGTGGAAGAATAGGGTTGTGCATAGAGAACAGTTGACAACAATGCAAATGATTACAAAAGAAGCCAATGGAAATCAACAGTTTATATACTGGATGAGACAGACTGAAAAGTGAAAAATTAGTGTATGATGATTGTAAGCAAACGCAGTGTTTCTGAACTTTTGGTAAGCATTAGACAAAGCCAACAGTAATTAAACAGATAATAATGAAATCATGTATGTGGATTAAGAAAATATACCAGATTCATTAAAAGGTCACCACCCAGCTGGCCCATGGCCTCGTGCTTGTAGAGGTTTTCGGAAGATGGTGCCGGCACCATCGTCCTCACAGCAACCTCATTAGCCTCATTTTGCATCCACTTGAGTAAAGGCGCAGCAGTTTCAGCCTGCATAAGAATGGGAACAGATCTCAGCAGTGATATTGAATGACTCTGAGACGGTGATGCATATAGTGCTTGGATGTAAGTGGAAGGGTATGGCCGTTATGGACAACAGTTCACAACAATGGGGTGTGTTCGGTTCTGAAACAGCGTGGAATGGAATGGTTCCATTTCAGAGGAATGGAATGGTTAAATTTTTTTCGGTTGGGAAAAATGGAGAGCAGAGAGATCGAGGTTAAACTAACCATTTGTCTCAAAATTGTAATTAACAATTGCAAATGACATTTTAATCTCAAAGTCGTAATTAACAGCGCCTAATGGTGCTCTTTTAATCTAAAAATCGTAATTAACATCATTTTTTGTTGGGTTAGGGGAACTGGAGTAGATGAACATTCCTTATATGATGATTGTAAGCAAACGAATTTGGTGTTTCAACTTTTGGCTTCGAGATCTTATGGGTTTCAACTCTAGCCTACCCCAACTTGTTTGGGACTGAAAGGCTTGGTTGTTGTTGTTGTTGTAAACTTTTGGCAAGCATAGAAAAACCGACAATAAACAGAGAAAAATCAAGGCATGTTTTGTGGATTAAGAAAATATACCATATTCATTAAAAGATCACCACCCAGCTGGCGCGTGGCCTTGTGCTTGTAGAGGCATTTAGAAGATGGGGGCGGCATCAACATACTGGCAGCCTGATCAGCCGCAGTTTTGATCTTCCTTTTGAGTAAAGGCCCTAAAGTTTCAGTCTGCATATGAATAGCAAAACAAAAGGCAGACCTCAGCAGTGATATTGAATTACTGTATGAGATAGACTAATGCATATAGTGGATGCTCTTAGCCTTTGCAGCGTGAACACTAGCTATGGACAGACAAAAAAACTAGTTAACTCAGCTTTTTCTAGATATGAATGTACTACCACCATCCAAAAGCTTAAGCCTTATTTATTTTTGAGAAATCAAAACAAGCAAAGTTTGACCAAAATTTTAGAACATTCTATCAACAAATATAATACTGTGTAGATACCGTAGGAAAATATATTTTATTATCTATTTAATGATATTAATTTTGTATTTTGCATGTTACTGATTTTGGTAAAAGCTTAGTCAAACATGGTATAGTTTGACTTTCTAAAAATAATATAAGCCCAAAGCTTTGGGATGGAAGCAGTAGTATCTAGAGCTAAAACACATCTAGATACATCGGTATCTACAGATAGTTGAGTCAATTAATTTGGATCTGAGGGAGTATCAGATTCAGACTACATCATGGTAAGTTGGTTAAAAAAATTACCCTGGGCGGTCCCCGCCTCGCGTGGCATTTCGCTTCTTGTCTGCAGATCGGGCCATGCTCCTGCAGGTGGGGCGCTATTCTCGTTCCCATAGCCTCAGCACGGAACCTGGAGGTACCAACCTGATATAGAGAATATAGAGCATGGTGTCACAGAGGCTTTACGCACAAACAGCTGAAGACATGTGCTACTTTAAGCATATTCCGAACAGGAACAGGATGCAGAGAGACACTTTAAAGAGTGGATAAGAAAACGGAGTACCGCTTCGCGGGGCTGGGGACGCAGCTCAGCTCAGCCAACTGCCCACATGCGTGGTGGCCTTACGCTCCATTGCCCCCACCGAGGTCTTACCTTTCCTGTACAAGCTGACAAAAGATACATTAGGATCAGAAACTACAAAGGTTGCAAATGTCGACAAATAAAGGAAGAACACCCCAATCCAAGCAAAGGTAGCCCCCGCCCCCACCCCCATCAATCACTCCCAGCTCGAGGGTGACCAGAAAGACACCCCTTCGCCCAGAATAGGAAAGAGATGCGCAAGATATCGAGGAGAGGAAAAAAGAACCGATCTCGAGAAAGGAGAGAACATTACTAGTCCTACCTAATCCGCTTGGTCTAGATGCAGCTTGCCCCTCCAAGCTGGATGCCTGGACGGTGGAGGCGAAAGGAGGGGATCGAGCTAGCGGCTTGCATCCGTCGGCAATCGGCACTCGATCGGGAGAGAAGGGGTGCTACATAAAGGGAGGGGTAACATATTTTATTACACAGTGAACTTATTGATGTGACTAGTCATTACATGTCTCACTGAAACTAGGGCCCATAGTGTGGCACCCCAATTCACTGGCGGGAACGCATTGGCGCGTCAAGAAACCCCCGAATTGTAGCGGGGAAATGAAACATTTCACAAAAATTCGAAATTCAAGCACACCGCCACGCGCCAAGCACGCGGCTGTTCCTTCCTCTTCCTCGGTTCCTCCTCCCCTATCAGAAAACCCCAAATCCCAAGCTCAAACCAAAAAAAAACAAATCCCCGCCGCCATGCATGTCCTCGTTAACCAGCTGGAGATGTTCCGACGATCGGACCCCCCGCCGGAAAGTGCTCATGGCAACCGTGCAGCTCACCGGCGTGCTGTATCCCGAGAGGAACTGGTCAAAGCTTTGCTATTCGCCACACAAAAAAAATTGCGGGCCAAGATCTGGTCAAAGCTTCGTCGATGGCTTGCCGCGAGAGGCTTGGAGTCCAGAGTCAATAAACTTGCTCGAGGACTGGGCGGTTTACACGGATTCATATTAACTGACTCAAGTTTGTTAGTCTAGTTAACAAATGCATCTAGATACATCCATATCTAGACAGAATTGAGTCAATTAATATGAATCAGAGGGGAGTACCTGAAAGTGTTTCATGCTACCAACTAATGCGCTGGCAGGAATCGCTGTAGAAGTAATTGTGCTACTACTCATACGATGAACCGATTGTGTGGGTGTCGAATTTTGCAACGCGATCATCCACTGAATGCTTAATCTAGCGCCAAAGGCGTACAAATCATAACATACTACAGCACCAGAACATAAGAGTATGAATCATAAAGTAGCTCAACATTTTGCATCGGGGGGTGGTCCTGAGACTACCGGACGCCCCTGATGATCTCCGGGTGTGCATCCTCTTCAACGCAAAGCTGTGTACTCGGTCCACGGCCTCCTTCTGTAGGCTGGATAATCTCAGGTGCAGGACCTTCGTCTATGAGAGGCTCGTCAGTACCATCCACAGGTGCATCAGGGCTGGGTGGTCTTGAGACTACCGGACGCCCGTGATGATCTCCGGGCGTGCATCCACTTCAACGCAAAGCTGTGTACTCGGTCCACGGCCTCCTTCGTAGGCTGGATAATCTCAGGTGCAGGACCTTCGTCTATGAAAGGCTCGTCATCAGTACCATCCACAGGTGCATCAAACTGAGATTCATCTTCAAATCTCCCATCAAACTGAGAGACCTCTTCAACTCTATGCTGCTGCAATTAGTACATCAACCGATTAGACAAACATCTAAGGGATGCAACTGAACAAATGCCGTTTTACATATTTACCTTCTCATCTGGCACAGCACATGTCCCGAGCTGAAACCCGTTTCCTGAAGCAAGCGCTTTTTCTCTCCTTCCCGTCCATCCATCTGCAACAAGTTAAATTTGAGTACAGAACCTTGCACAGCAATGCAAACTATTGATTGAAACATCGGCACATCAATATAAATAATTAACTACATATGCCAGCACACATACAGTGTGAGCAAGATCTGCTTCTCCTGCTAAAGGATCATTATATGGTTCACCATGCTAAACCCGCCTAACATATGCGGTCCATCCCAAAAATGTGTAAATGATCTGCCACTACAGGGTGAGGCCTCTTCTCACCATTCATACATGTGCAGCGCGGGTACTGTTGGAGATATGCCCAAGAGGCAATAATAAATGGTTATTATATATCTTTGTGTTTATGATAATGTTTATATACCATGCTATAATTGTATTAACCGAAACATTGATACATGTGTGATATGTAAACAACAAAGAGTCCCTAGTAAGCCTCTTAACTAGCTTGTTGATTAATAGATGATTAGTTTCATAATCATGAACATTGGATGTTATTAATAACAAGGTTATATCATTATATGAATGATGTAATGGACACACCCAATTAAGCGTAGCATAAGATCACGTCATTAAGTTATTTGCTATAAGCTTTCGATACATAGTTACCTAGTCCTTATGACCATGAGATCATGTAAATCACTTATACCGGAAAGGTACTTTGATTACATCAAACGCCACTGCGTAAATGGGTGGTTATAAAGGTGGGATTAAGTATCCGGAAAGTATGAGTTGAGGCATATGAATCAACAATGGGATTTGTCCAACCCGATGACGGATAGATATACTCTGGGCCCTCTCGGTGGAATGTCGTCTAATGTCTTGCAAGCATATGAATAAGTTCATAAGAGACCACATACCACGTACGAGTAAAGAGTACTTGTCAGAGACGAGGTTGAACAAGGTATAGAGTGATACCGATGATCAAACCTCGGACAAGTAAAATATCGCGTGACAAAGGGAATTGGTATCGTATGTGAATGGTTCATTCGATCACTAAAGTCATCGTTGAATATGTGGGAGCCATTATGGATCTCCAGATCCCGCTATTGGTTATTGGTCGGAGTGAGTACTCAACCATGTCCACATAGTTCACGAACCGTAGGGTGACACACTTAAAGTTGGATGTTGAAATGGTAGAACTTGAATATGGAATGGAGTTCGAATATTTGTTCGAGTCCCGGATGAGATCCCGGACATCACGAGGAGTTCCGGAATGGTCCGGAGAATAAGATTCATATATAGGAAGTCATATTCCAAGTTTGGAAATGATCCGGTGCATTTATGTCAGGTTCTAGAAGGTTCTAGAAAAGTCCGGAAGAAACGCACTATGGAAGGTGGAGTCCCGGAAGGACTACAAGCTTGCCAGCCAAACCCTAGAGGGAAAGTCCAAGGTGGACTTCCCCCAAGGTGGCCGGCCACCCCCTCATGGAAAGGTGGGAGTCCCACTTGAGGTGGGAATCCCACCTTGGGTAGGTTTCCCTACACATGGAAGGTTTTGGGTTGGGGTCTTATTCGAAGACTTGTACACCAACTCTTGGGTGTTCCACCTATATAATGAGGGCCAGGGGAGGGGGCCGAACACACCAAAGCCATAGCTTGGCCGCACCTCGGTGGCCGGCCACCCCTCTCCCTAAACCCTAGCGGTCTCTCTCTCCACCACATCCCGCACGCTTAGCGAAGCTCCGCCGGATTTCTCCACCACCACCGACACCACGCCGTCGTGCTGTGGATTCAAGAGGAGCTACTACTTCCGCTGCCCGCTGGAACGGGGGAGGTGGACATCGTCTTCATCAACAACCGAACGTGTGACCGAGTACGGAGGTGCTGCCCGTTCGTGGCGCCGGAAGCGATCGTGATCAAGATCTTCTACGCGCTTTGCAAGCGGCAAGTGAACGTCTACCGCAGCAACAAGAGCCTCATCTTGTAGGCTTTGGAATCTCTTCAAGGGTGAGACTCGATATCCCCTCGTTGCTACCGTCTTCTAGATTGCATCTTGGCTTGGATTGCGTGTTCGCGGTAGGAAATTTTTGTTTTCTATGCAACGTTATCCTTCAGTGGTATCAGAGACGTGTCTATGCATAGATGGTTGCACGAGTAGAACACAATGTTTTTGTGGGCGTTGATGTTTGTTGTCTTTAGTTTGAGTACTTTGCATCTTTGTGGCATAGTGGGATGAAGCGGCTCGGGCTAACTTTACATGACCGCGTTCATGAGACTTGCTCGTTCGACATGCAACTTGTATTGCATAAGAGGCTTTGCGGGTGTCTGTCTCTCCTACTATAGTGAAGATTCAATTTACTCTTCTATTGACAACACTAGTATCACCGTTGTGGTTCATGTTCGTAGGTAGATTAGATCTCACTCGAAAACCCTAAACCACGTAAAATATGCAAACCAAATTAGAGACGTCTAACTTGTTTTTGCAGGGTTTGGTGATGTGATATGGCCATGATGTGATGATGAATATGTATGAGATGATCATTATTGTATTGTGGCAACCGGAGCCTTATGGTTGTCTTTAAATTTCATGTTGAGTAGTATTTCAAAGTAGTTGTAATAGTTGCTACATGAGGTGAACAACCATGAAGACGGCGCCATGGACCTTGACGCTACGCCGACGATGATGGAGATCATGCCCGTTGATGATGGAGATCATGTCCGTGCTTTGGAGATAAAGATCGAAGGCGCAAAGACTAAAGGGCCATATCATATCACATATGAATTGCATGTGATGTTAATCCTTTATGCATCTTATTTTGCTTAGATCGCGACGGTAGCATTATAAGATGATCCCTCACATTAATATCAAGATAATAAAGTGTTCTTCCCTCGTATGCACCGTTGCATTGTTCGACGTTTTGAAGCATCTCGTGATGATCGGGTGTGATAAACTCAACATACAACGTGTGTAAGCCATGTTGCACACGCGGAATACTTGGGTTTGCTTGCGAGCTTAGCATGTACAGACATGGCCTCGGGACAATGGAAACCGAAAGGTTGAACACGAGTCATATGGATGATATGATCAACATGTTGATGTTCACCATTGAAACTACATCATCTCACGTGATGATCGGTTTTGGTGTAGTGGATTTGGATCGTGTACCACTTTACAACTATGAGGGATGTTGTATTAAGTGGGAGTTCATTAGTAATTAGATTAAAACATGAACTAATTATCATAAACATAGTCTGAGTAGTATTTTGAATTAATTTTGTAGTATTGGCATCCGTTTACTACTATGCGCTAGTCTTATAATTGAGATAGAAATACTGTTAAAATCTGACTAGAAACTTTACGGATTAGTACCGTATTGTTAATGAATCAAGAAATGATTAAGTCCTATTGCAAACATTTAGTGAAACTCACTTTGTTGATTCAGAGAGCTATGGTTTCAATTAGTACCTAAAGTTATCTTGTCTCCGTGAAACTTGAAGTTCAAATCTGTTTGAAAAGTAAGGAGCTGAAAATTTAGTTTTCAGAAATAATCAAGGTATGAGATATATGTGATATCTAAGACCTTATTACAAGATGATAGAATATAAATTTGGTGAGACTACATAAACTCATAAGTTTTATGGGAATGTACGAAGGTTGAAGACGCAAGCGTCCCAATCCTCCAACTATAGGGACACTAACAATATTCGCATATCCATGAAGTGATTGTCCTTAGTATGCACCGTTGCTAAGACTCGTCGTTTGAAGCATCACGTGATGATCGGGTGTTATAGATTCTACGTGTGCTTACAACGGATGCAAGCCAGATTTGCACATACAAATACTAAGGTTAAACTTTATGAGCCTAGCATGTACAGACATGGTCTCAAAAAGTTGTCATGAATTGATGGATAAAATTATGAGTGAAATTGTTCATCATAGTTACTAATAAGTGAAATCTAGAACACTTGTCATATGATGATCAACTTCAAAGTAAAAACCTCAAGGTTATTGGTATTTGACCAACAAACCTAGAAGTTATTGATGTTGAAGTGTTTTTCTGAATAATGAGGAAAGCTAAAAGAGAAACTACAAAAGATATTTTGGCAGAAAGAAAGAAAAGACTAGAAAGTCTAGCTCAGGTGTATATAAATGATATACATGTTATGGATGTATTCCTAGTTTAGTCACACAATGAACTTCTTGGGTATTAGTGCTATATTGGTTGGTATGAAGTGTCATACAAAACAACACAATACAAGAATACAATGGCCTAAGTGACTGACAAGGAATATGATAGGAATACACGTCTGGAACAAAATAAAGTGCTATTATGTTCGTCGTTGGCATTCTATCTAGCCATTAGAATTTATAATAAAGAACTTAATAATTGTTATTTTGCTCTGGTCAAATGAAAACAATGAGTTGTTCAAATTATGACATTACTCCATGTACGATGGATAAGTTATTATAAATCTTAATGGTGAAACACACATACATAACACTGACGCTAAAATGCCATAAGGCAAGTGATTTGAATTCCACTCATTTGTGGAACCGCCATTTAGGTCATGTTAGAAAGGAACGCATGAAGGAACTCCATGTAAATGGATTTTTGGAGTCACTTGATTTTTGAATCATTTGACGCTTGCAAATCTTTTCTAAAGAGAATGATTAAATACCGTTCATAGGCCAGTTGAACGGGCAACTAACTTAGTGGAAAAATACATGATGATGTATGTGGTTCACTGGGCATAGTTGTGTGCGGGAGATTCTTCTACTTCATGAAAACTTTCAACAATGAATTGAGTATATATGTGGATATATTCAATAAGGAAGAAGTTTGAAACATTTGAATGGATTCAAATAAATTTCAGCATGAAGTGGAAATCATCGTAATAGAAAAGTCGAATATCTATGATTGGATCATGGTAGAAATATTTGAATTACGATTTTTAGCGAACATCTAAGAGAGTTATGAAATTGTTCTACAACTCACATTTTTGGAGTATCATAATGATGATGTAGTATCCGAGATATGTATCCAAACCTTGTTGGATTAATGATGAGATAAAATATTATGACGCCATTATATTTTTGTGGATTATGCTTTAGTGACTACCGCTTTTACACTAAATAGAGTATCATCATGATCCGTTGAAATGACACCATACGAGTTATGGTATGGGTATAAACCCTAATAGTCTTTTCTTTAAATTTTGGTCTAAGAGTTTACAACCAAAATCGGATGAATGTCTTTGTTGGTTATCCCAAAGATTTAATTGGGAATTCTTCCCACAAGACAAAGACAAAAGTGTTTGTCAATGTTTCTTATTTAGAAATTGTTTCTAGTGAAGTATTTGAGTGGGAGGACAATATAATTTGATAAGGTTTATGAACCTGAGCATAATGATCAGAGTAGCAGCATCGGAATTGGTTTCGGAAGCGGCCATCGATCATGACTCCCATGACTACAAAGTGTTTTAGCCATGGAGATCGAAGTACATATTGAACCTTGTAGGTATGGTTTACTTTGTGATCAAATAAATGATTTGTGAACAAAGGATTGATTTTGAACAATGATAAACCAACTACAAACAAAGAAGTTATGATGGGCCCTGACTCCGTTAAAATGGTCATGCGCCATGAAATCCAAGATAGATGAATACTTTATGAAAGTAAATGGATCTATGAAATTGATAGACTTGGATGAAATATCCTTGAAGAAAGCTTGACTTATCGAAAAATTGTTTACGACAAAGTTCAAAGAGTTGAATACGATAAGATTAGATCTTCCGTAGCAATGCTTATAGTCTATGTGGATTATTCTAGTAGGATGGCAAAATACATTACTTATCAGAAGTATGTATTAAAGGTGTATACAAGATACAACCAAGAGTTTTGCTGGTCCGTGGAATACTAGATAGGTATACGAACTTCAATTGGATGAAGTAAGTATTGCGGAGTTGGAATCTTCACCAGATGAAATAGTCAAAGTTTTTGATTTCATCAAAGACAATGAAGAGGCTTGCATTTGCAAGAAATTAAGTGGGAGCGCTAAGACACATTTATAATACTTTATGTAAGTGACATATAGTTGGTTATAAATGATGTAATTATATACTTGATTAAAAAAGGTTTCATTGAGAATTAACTTCAATGAAAGGATATGGACCGAAACAAATTTAGTGTCAAGATCTATAAAGATAGATTGAAACACATAAATAAGTTTAAGTCAAAGTACATATGATGGATATTGAAGTAGTTCAATATAGAAAAATTAAGAAAATGTTCTTGTCATGTGAAGGTTTAACAAGACTTGAGTGTATCTGACACTCAATGAGTAAAAACACATGAGTGATTATAGATCACGAATAATATGTACACAATCAGATATCATGTGCTATAAATTGTTATGAGCATATACCAGAATGATTCATATGATGATCATTGGACAACAGTAAGAATATCCTTGAGTACTTTAGAAGAACTAAGGATATATTATATATATATATTTTTGTATGAAGAAATGACAAACAAATCGCTATAAGGTGTTACACCGATATTGGTTTTGTCACATATAAAATATAATTTCAATCTCAAATTAGACTAAGTGTTGTTTAAAAGGTAGCACAATGAGCTAGAAGTTGTCTATGCTAGATTTAGAAGAGTTCTAAATATTGTGACGGAATCTACAAAAGAAGGCAAAGTATGTCATTGTTTTGACAATGACAAAGGATGTTAAAGTCAAGAGGTTCTTTGAGAACTTGGTGTAGTTCCGACAGTGTCAGAACTTTGAAGCTATATTGTATGTGACAATATTAGTGACATATTTCAGACCGCGGAATTACACCAGAAGACCAAACATATTTAAGGCCGACTCATTTGAAAATGAGTGATGCGTTAAGACGCAAATGAATTACAAAATACATACGGTTCTGAGCATGTCAGAACCGTTGACTAAACCTCTCCCGTGAGCAAAACATGATAAAGCACCAGAAGGCCAAGGTGTTATATCTTTACATATGTAAACTAGATTATTGACTCTAGTGCAAGTGGGAGACTGTTGGAGATATGCCCAAGAGGCAATAATAAATGGTTATTATATATCTTTGTGTTTATGATAATGTTTATATACCATGCTATAATTGTATTAACCGAAACATTGATACATGTGTGATATGTAAACAACAAAGAGTCCCTAGTAAGCCTCTTAACTAGCTTGTTGATTAATAGATGATTAGTTTCATAATCATGAACATTGGATGTTATTAATAACAAGGTTATATCATTATATGAATGATGTAATGGACACACCCAATTAAGCGTAGCATAAGATCACGTCATTAAGTTATTTGCTATAAGCTTTCTACATAGTTACCTAGTCCTTATGACCATGAGATCATGTAAATCACTTATACCGGAAAGGTACTTTGATTACATCAAACGCCTTTGCGTAAATGGGTGGTTATAAAGGTGGGATTAAGTATCCGGAAAGTATGAGTTGAGGCATATGGATCAACAGTGGGATTTGTCCATCCCGGATAGATATACCTGGGCCCTCTCGGTGGAATGTCGTCTAATGTCTTGCAAGCATATGAATAAGTTCATAAGAGACCACATACCACGATACGAGTAAAGAGTACTTGTCGAGACGAGGTTGAAAAGGTATAGAGTGATACGGAAGATCAACTGGACAAGTAAAATATCGCGTGACAAAGGGAATTGGTATCGTATGTGAATGGTTCATTCGATCACTAAAGTCATCGTTGAATATGTGGGAGCCATTATGGATCTCCAGATCCCGCTATTGGTTATTGGTCGGAGTGAGTACTCAACCATGTCCACATAGTTCACGAACCGTAGGGTGACACACTTAAAGTTGGATGTTGAAATGGTAGAACTTGAATATGGAATGGAGTTCGAATATTTGTTCGGAGCCCGGATGAGATCCGGACATCACGAGGAGTTCCTAATGGTCGGAGAATAAGATTCATATATAGGAAGTCATATTCCAAGTTTGGAAATGATCCGGTGCATTTATCGCAGGTTCTAGAAGGTTCTAGAAAAGTCCGGAAGAAACGCTTATGGAAGGTGGAGTCCCGGAAGGAAAAGCCCAGCCAAACCCTGGGAAAGTCCAAGGTGGACTTCCCCCAAGGTGGCCGACCACCCCCTCATGGAAAGGTGGGAGTCCCACTTGAGGTGGAATCCCACCTTGGGTAGGTTTCCCACACATGGAAGGTTTTGGGTTGAGGTCTTATTCGAAGACTTGTACACCAACTCTTGGGTGTTCCACCTATATAATGAGGGCCAAGGAGGGGCCGAACACACCAAAGCCATAGCGGCCGCACCCCTCAGTGGCCGGCCACCCCCTCTCCCTAAACCCTAGCGGTCTCTCTCCTCCACCACATCCCGCACGCTTAAGCTCCGCCGGATTTCTCCACCACCACCGACACCACGCGTCGTGCTGTCGGATTCAAAAGGAGCTACTACTTCCGCTGCCCGCTGGAATGGACGTCGTCTTCATCAACAACCGAACGTGTGACCGAGTACGGAGGGTGCTGCCCGTTCGTGGCGCGGTGATCGTGATCAGATCTTCTACGCTTTTGCAAGCGGCAAGTGAGCGTCTACCGCAGCAATAAGAGCCTCATCTTATAGGCTTTGGAATCTCTTCAAGGGTGAGACTCGATATCCCCTCGTTGCTACCGTCTTCTAGATTGCATCTTGGCTTGGATTGCGTGTTCGCGGTAGGAAAATTTTTGTTTTCTATGCAACGTTATCAATACACGTCCAGGTTGTGACCTTCATGAGCTCTAATAAACCCCATAAAGGGTTGAACACCATTTATATATGAAGGGGAACATAAGTGTCCATGCAGTATCCAAGTTCTGTCCATCTGTTTAATTATGAGATACAGTGGTTGGTGATTAATTTAAGGCGAAGTAGGAAATGTATATTCATCGAGTACAAAACTATATTACATGATTATGCATTTCAGCAATCATGTCGAGTACAAAACAAAAAATGCCCATCGACATTTTAGCAAACAGATCGTGTACAAAACTCTGCCATGGCATTTCAGCAAATTAACGGATCGAGTGCAGAACTGACTCTATATGCACGCAAATGAACAAATTGATCGATGACAAATCGAGCGGAAAACTATAAAGTGCCAATTAGTTCTAGCATACTTGACGAATTTTTAGCAGCATCAAGAAAATATAAATCGTTAGGCTGTCTTGCCGGATACATGATTGAGCTAGAGATAGCCCTACCATGGATCAACTTGACCGGTGCGTCTCGAGAAGACGCGGGGAGGGGATGCAGTAACTCACACGTTGAGTGGAACCCCAGAGGAAGGTATGATGCGCACGGTAGCAGAGTTTTCCCGCAGAAAGAAACCAAGGTTTAATCGGCCAGGAGGAGCCAAGAAGCACGTTGAAGGTTGATGGTGGCGGAATGTGATGCGGCGCAACAACAGGGATTCCGGCGCCAACGTGGAACCTGCACAACAAAACAAAGTACTTTGCCCCAACGAAGCTAAGGTGAGGTTGTCAATCTCACCGGCTTGCTGTAACAAAGGATTAACCGTATTGTGTGGAAGATGATTGTTTGCAAGAAAACGGTAAAGCAAGTATTGCAGTAGATTGTATGCTATGTAAAGAATAGGACCGGGGTCCACAGTTCACAAGAGGTGTCTCTCCCATAAGATAAAAGCATGTTGGGTGAACAAATTACAGAGTCGGGCAATTGACAAATAGAAAGGGCATAACAATGCATATACATGATATGATAAATATAGTGAGATTTAATCGGGCATTACGACAAAGTACATAGACCGCCATCCAGCATGCATCTATGCCTAAAAAGTCCACCTTCGGGTTATCATCCGAACCCCCTCCAGTATTAAGTTGCAAAGCAACAGACAGATTACATTAAGTATGGTACGTAATGTAATCGACAACTACATCCCTTAGACATAGAATCAGTAACATCCCTAGTGACATGACACATCCGACCTTAGAACTACATCCTTGTCCCAGGTGTCAATGAAGGCATGAACCCACTATCGAGCATAAATGCCCTCTTGGAGTTAAGAGCAAAAACTTGGCGAGAGCCTCTACTAATAACGGAGAGCATGCAAGGTCATAAACAACACATAAACAATAGATTGATAATCACCATAACATAGTATTCTCTATCCATCGGATCCCGACAAACACAACATATAGTATTACGGATAGATGATCTTGATCATGTTAGGCAGCTCACAAGACCAGCAATGAAGCACAATTAGGAGAAGGCAACCATCTAGCCACCGCTATGGACCCATAGTCCGGGGGTGAACTACTCACTCATCACTCGGAGCGACCATGGCGGTGTAGAGTCCTCAGGAGATGATTCCCTCTCACAGGCGGTGCCGGAGGCGATCTTCTGAATCCCCGAGATGGGATTCGCGGCGGCGTCTCACGGAAGGTTTCGTATCGTGGCTCTCGGTCTTTGGGGGTTTCGCGACGGAGAGGCTATAAGTAGGCGAAAGAGCGGAGGTCAAGAGGCGGCACGAGGGGCCCGGGGGGCAGGGGCCGCGTCGTCTGGGCCGGGGCGCGCCGCCTGCCACAGCCTCGTGTTGCCGACTCCTTCGGTCTTGGAAGCTCCGTGCAAAAA